>ML373441.1:88023-103934 GCA_005239525.1 Nicotiana knightiana | reverse complement strand
GTCACTTAAAGTGGAAAAACTCTCTTATTACCCTTACCGGTGGTGAAAAGGGAGGTGTGACAGTCCCCAACGCACACCATAACTAATAAAGAGAGTAAAAGAAACTCCCTGGTAGGCCAAAAGCTGAAGCACTAGCAGTTGGGTACTCAGACTTCTCCCCAGGCCTGGTCCTTCGTGCGGGTACCTCACACTTAGTTCCAGCCATTTGGTTTGTTGTTGCATCCTTCCAATAGCTTTTCTTTCCATGCTCCTGTTGCCTCCACTTTGAACTTATGAATTGGACCCCATGTTCTGATTCTGCTCTATGATCATGCTCTTGGGGCGATACAAATTATTGCGAGCCAATAATTAAATTATTCTTTATGCACTTATTGGTTTTCAACGGAGGAGTGCCACTTTGCCTAGACGGCCTTGAAAATTTCAGAATATAGCACTCAACTACCTCGTCCTTTGCCTCTTGTATTGGCTCACACTGAACTGGGCTAACCCAGTTGTTGTCAGAGATGGGGAATATGATTTCCGCGTCTAACTACTTAATCACTTCTTTCTTCACCACTTCTTTCATGTTGGGGTTCAGCCTTCTTTGATGCTCTCTGGAAGGTTTGTGCCATCTTCTAGTAGAATCTTATGCATACAAAAGGCCGGGCTGGTACCCTTAATGTCTTCCATGGTCCAACCAATTGCAGTCTTGCACTCTGTCAGCACCTGCAAAAGCTGTTCTGCCTGCACATCTAACAAACTAGATGAGATAATAACAGGTAAAGTTGAGTTAGGTCCTAAGAATGCATACCTGAGATGAGATGGCAGTGGCTTCAGTTCCAACTTTAGTGGCTCTTCTATTGATGGCTTGGCTGGTGGAGTTTTTCTTTCCTCTAAGTGCAAGGGCTCAAATTCGAGCTCCCTTTTCCAAAAACCCTTGCCTTCAAGAGAAAGTACCCACTCTGCCAATTCTTCTTCATTAGCTTTATCTAGGTTCATGAGACAAGCTGCTAGAGGATTTTGAATGTTCAATGGCTCATCATCCTCTTCCACAATTACATCCACGACATCTATTAGAGAACAATTGGCAAATTCACTTGGTCGCCTCATAAATTTCTGCATGTTGAATGTTATCTCTTCATCATTTAATCTCATCTTGAGCTCTCCAGTTTCACAGTTGATTAGAGCTCTCCCAGTGGACAAGAATGGTCTTCCCAAAATTATGGGAATTTCCTCATCAACACGGCAATCAAGAATGACAAAATGTGTTGGGAACACAAACTTCCCAACCTACACCAACACATCATCTAGAATGCTAGAGGGTCTTTTTACTGTTCTGTCAGCTAGCTGCAATAACATGGACGTGGGTATAGCTCTTCCAATCCCGAGCCTTTTATAGATATCCAGGGGCATAAGATTTATGCTTTCCCCCAAATCACACAGTGCCTTAGCAAATGCAAAAGTACCAATTGTGCAAGGAATTGTGAAACTCCTTGGGTCAGACAGCTTCTCAGCAATGGGTCTCGTCACAACAGCACTGCAAGTCTGAGTTAGTGTAACAGTGGCTAAGTCTTGGAAGTCGAACTTGCGGGACATCAAGTCCTTCATCATTTTCGCATAACCATGCATCTCCTTTAAAGCATCAATCAATGGAATGTTTACTTGAATTTGCTTCAACATCTCCAAGAATTTCTTGTATTGCTCATCTTTCTGATACTTGGCCAGTCTCTGTGGGAATGGTGCTAGAGGTCGTTTCTTTCTTGTGATCTGAATTTTTTCTTGTTCAGGCACTACCTCCACTATCAGTTCCTGTGCTCCCTCAGTCTCTTCCACAACATCTTTTTCTTTGTTGGCTTCTTCTTGAGCTTGTTGTACCGTCACCTCAGTCAACCCTGCTGAATCATCTATCTCAATGGGCACTGGCACAAGTGTCTCAGTAGGTCTGCTTTCGCGAGCAATATCTTGCTCCAAGTCTAGGTCTCTACCATTACGTAGATTCACTACCATTAGCTGCTTCGGGCCCTGATCCTTCGGATTTATCTGAGTGTCTGCAGGTAACGTCCCATGAGGACGAATATTCAGCGCCATCAAAATCTGACCCAATTGGACCTCAATATTCTTTATAGTTGACTCGTGTGAATCTACTCTTTCATTTATTTTTGCATTAGACCTAATCACCTGCTGCATCATTACCTCGAGTCTAGCAAACCCATTTTCATGTCCCCCATTGTGTTGATGTTGAGGTGGATGATAACTATGCTATTGATTCTGATTATTGTAGCCATGTTGCCTTTGGTAAGGCACCATATTGCCTTGTGGTCGCATGGCCCCCATACTACTGTTATTATTGTGCTGCTACGGGGCTGGCCTGTATTGTTGATTCTGCTGACTCCAATTCTGACCACCTGGTCTCTGTTCCCCATAGTTGGACACATAATTCATGTTTCTGGATAATGTTGGTGATCACCATCAGCACTCCACGGGCCACCAAATGACTGACTAATGCAAGATGTACATAAGCCCCCATTGGTTGTATCAACTATGTGCACCTGATGTTTATGACCTAATTCTTCAACCTTTTTAGTGAGGATGCTCATTTGTATCATCAGTGTGGCCATATTTTCAGCTATATAATTGGATGGATCTAAGGCACTGAGTGGACCACTGGAATGATGGGGGCGTTTCTGGTTGACCATCCCGAATTTTGTGCCATCTTGTCGAGCAGGATCTTACTCTCTCTGAATGTTTTACTCAAGAATGCTCCACCGGATGAAGCATCAACATTAGCCTTCACACTATCTGCTAGACCCATGTAGAACCTCTGCCCCAACATCTGCTCAGAAATACCATGGTGTGGACATAAAACCAGCAGCCCTTTGAATATTTCCCACGTCTTTTGCAATGTTTTTGTTGGTTTCTGTCTAAAGCTCAAGGTCTCATCAATTTGCTGAGCAGTCTTGTTGGGTGGATGAAATTTGTTCACAAGTTTCTTGACTAATTCCTCCCAAGTAGTGATGGAATTTATGGGGAGTGATTTGAGCCAAATCTGAGTTTCTCCTGTCACAGAGAATGGAAACAACAATAGTTTTATTGCTTCTTGAGTCACGTTGTGTTGTCTTTGTGTTTGACAGATTGACAGGAAATTCTTTAAGTCCTGTTGAGGATCTTCAATGTATGACCCCGAGAATAGTCCCTTGTTTTGTAACAAATGCAGCATATTGTTTGTGATTTGGAATGAATCAACATGTATCTGCGGGACTACAATCACGGTGGCTAAATTGTCTGATGTGGGTTGTGCCCAATCATACAAAGCAGCTTCTGGCACAAGAGGCTCCACCAGCTTCTCATTTGGGTCCTCCACGTTATCCCCATTATCTCTGTTGTTTACCAGATCTTCCATGTTTGGTGCAAGTTGTTCAGTTGATTTTTATTGTTGTTTGATTTTCTTGTTTGCCCGATTCAAGGCCTTGAAAACTTTCTCAGGATTTGATAATGCTTCAAACACTTCACCAGTTCTTGAGGAGTTTCTAGGCATGCACCTATAACACCCAAGATTACAAACGTTAAAATTTCAATGTAGTTGATTGAAAGTGAAGAAAATTGACTACACTAAGAATTTTTGCACTTCTTTTAAATGTAACTGATAACACCGTTAATTCCCCGGCAACGACGCTAAAATTTGATCACGCCCAACTATGCCTTATAAAAAGGACAAAGTGGTCGCTGCAAATATATTCCGAATATTTAGTCCAGAATCGAATCCCACAGGGAATTAACCTATCAATTACTACTATCAGATTCACACAATTCCACGTAATCAACTTCCCAAGATATTTAAATAACAATGGTTGGTTTTCTACTAACTATTACTTAATGAAATAACTAAGATCTAACTAAGAACGGGTTGTAAACAATAATAGGAATGATCTAAGGTTATGATTTCCCCTATTGTTGGAATCTCTTCCCACTATGTTTGGTATAAATTTGATTAAACTTCTATATCGATCATGAGCACTCTGACTGCCGTAAATCTCTCCCGAGTAATTAATACAATATACTAGACATACTCTCCTGAGTTACGCTAGCTAGCTTTAATTACAGCTAACTTAGATTGCACCCAAGGTTTTGTTATCCCTAATCCCACCTTTAAACCCTTCGTTATTGATCCCTCATATACGTCGGGAGTGATGTTGTTCAACAACTACCTAAATGTGCACTCTCTCCCGAGTAATACATACTAAATAGGCACAGCTAATTGAGGTCCCTTCAATCGACATCAACAAGCATATAGTTGAACAAATAGAGAGAAAGCTATGGCAAATCTATATTAACATAACGAGAATTTCATCCTTCAATAGGTTCCATCAAAACCCTAGATTAGGATTTTAGTTACTCATATTCGTCGTACACAAATTAAATTACAGAGTAAGGAATAAGGGATGTAAAAATCAATATTTTGAACTCCGGAGTAGTGTTCCACGATCACCTCTTGTCTCTAATGGAGAAAGTCCTTCAAAGTTGTGTTTTTGGGTCTATTTATATGTTTGGAATAAGTCTTAAACGTGTAAGTCACTCCTAGTTACGCCGGGAAAGTGTTTAATACTTGGAGAGTCTGATCTGGACCTTGGTTTTAAGCTGGCCTCGCCAGGCTAATGCCTGGTCGAGCTGGCTTTTGCCTGGCTTCTCATTTTCACTATTTTCATGCGCACTTTCGACGTTTAAGCATCCATTTAGCTCGTCTTCCATCTCTAATTCACCTACACATAAAATAAACTTCATTACGCTCAAACAAAGTGTATTTTTATCATTAAATCACGTAAAATGCGAGGCACATAATACGTAAAATCATGAATTATAGCCATACATCACAAGATACATTTGTGCATAAAGTGCACGTAGGATGTGGTACTTCAAGACCAAGAATTATATATGTTTTAAGCAATTTAAATTCTTCAGGGATTGTCATATAAGTTAAGTCATATAAGACATATAGATAGACTTTAGATGCATATCAAGTTTTATGTCATTCTAGACATATAAGATAGATAAAAGTGATTGTACACACCATTGACTTTATATTTTTAAGTGTTTGAACTACATGTCTTTCATATGAAACCAATTCTATTTGAATTGTGTCTCTTGTATTTGGCTAATATTTTTGTGTCTGTATTCGACAGACTTGAGGTCCTCATCTATACTTAGCGCTATGATAGATGTCGTCGACGAACATTTTATATCGGTTCCAATATTTTTTTAATAAAGACATAACATAGAGATCTCTTCATTCATATTTTCAGGTACTTGAACCTCTCCTGTGATTTTATGAAGTGTTATGTCATGTGATCTTCTAGATCACTTGCCTCCTTATTATGATCATTTTGATCATTTGCTCATCTTCTTTATCAAGAACTTTATTTGAAACCGATTTGTCTATATGCTTTAAGCGTACCATAGACTTTGTCCTTCTAGGACTTATTCTAATAGGAGCATCTGTAATGAGAATATAGTTACTCTCTTTGGGTCAGCAAAAGCGTCTGGCATGCTTTGCAATATATTGCAGATGGATTATCTTTTTATAAACTTCAAGTTCATATTATCTCATTCGAGGATCTAGATGTAGAAATGATAATTCATTTCACACAACTTTTTCTCAACTGTTTATCTTGTCTCCCCCTCATGTTAGAAAAACTAACTTTCTTCCTCAATTTCGGGAACCCGTCTTTGTGCATTATCGTGCTAATCAAAATATACACCGCATATCAATAATAATAAGATGGAATTACTTGGTTCCTGACCCTGAACCACTTGTGAGGGGAGAATGTAATATACTTCCGTATATAATGTATATCAAACTGAGTTAGATAACTTTGTTCTCATAAGCAATAGTTTAACTATTAAGTGGAGGCACTCAATAAATCATCTTGCTAAACCAGTTGTGATGTAAACCAACTTATCAAGATAAACTATCTTGAATAGAAAATCTGGAAATTATGCTCTAAATTAAATTATTGAGCAAGTTACCTCACAAATACCAGGTTGCGGGTTAATAATAATCACGCATGTAACCATCACATAGATGCATCTTATGTGGTATACATGGCAGGTGAATGAGCCCAGATTCACCTTTGATATTTCCAGCATTCATGGGATTCAATCCCAATTTTTGGTTGGTTTATTAATTAATGAGAACAAGCAACATAAGAGAATTCGTAAAGAACTTTCTAGTTCTTTAATATTTACCCATGTGAATTCTCTTTCATTTTTGCACATCATACTTAAATTGATTTGACCAATTATGCCAACTAAATAAATTATTAATATTGATAAAGTTCAGGTTACACCATGACGTGTGCAATTATCAATAAACTCCAAGTTTATTATGATATGGAGTTTTATATCAATAAACATCCACTTTATTGGTATTCTTTTATTTGTGTAGTACAAACTAGAGAATAAAGCAGGTAATTTTTCACATACATATTACCCCACTACAAGTTGTAGTAATAGAAGATATTAAATTTTTCCTTTATTTATAGTCTCAATATAACCAACTGCTTTCACGAATACTTTAGAAACTCAATAAGTTTCTTTGAGACTTACTACAACACAATAAATTGACATGATAATCAATTGTATTCCTCCAAAATAGTAATAATTGGCCCTTCCATAGCTCTCAATTAATTTGGTACTACCACATATTCATCAACATACATATGGTGAATATCACTTTTAAAGAGAAAGTAATAAATTATGGTCCTTGCCAAAATTATATGCAAGATCTGTTTCTTGCATTACTGTTATCCTTTAGTAATCACATTGCCAAAATATTTTGGCGTACAATAGGTACGTGACCAATGATCATTCATGACATAATAATGACATTATTTTCTTATACCATCTCAAACCTCCTTCTAGAGGTGAGTGTTGTATATCTACTACCACTCGCACGTTCATATTCGCCGAAGAATGAATATGTATTCGTAAATAAGATGTTGTCATATTCACATCATGAATGGACCATAATTATCTATATGTGCTTTATAAAATCTCATGTCAAATCGATGACAAATATTACTTTCAAAGAGTGAAAGATTATTTTGAGAATCCTTATTATTCTCATTATTATAATGATGATGACGATTATAATTTCGTCTATTGCCACATCCACATCCATTAATACATTCGCGGTAATAATTTTTTCTTCTTTCAGACTTATCACATATTGGTATCGCATTCACTTAAGGGGAATGAGAATGAAGCAAATTCAATGGGACGGGTTTTCACTTTTTTGCCCACAATCATACATGAATTTGATCATGGCAAGACATAGAGATTTTATTACTTCGGGTGATTATAATTTCTAGCAAACTCTGTTAGAGTTATAATCAAAGTTTATTGTCTTTACTTGTTTTTACAATCAAATTATAGAATTTCAAGAATTTAAAAGAGAAAAATAAAGTAAAATATTTACCTTAAATCCAGAATTTAATCATGAAGGAAGTTCATGGAACAATTGACAATCATTATGCTCAATCCCAAAGCTTCTACTCAATTGGTTAGAGTCTCGTCGGATAACGTGTTATAAAACAATAAAAGAAGAAGAAGAAGAGTATTGCAGAGAAAGAGAGAAAGAATTCTTATTGATTTTGAGATGAATTACAATGAAATAAGACCCCTCTATTTATAGGGAAAGAGTGACTTAGCCACCAAGTAAAATCCCTAAAATCTATCTAAAATATAAAGATTCACCATAAATAAAATATTATTTATAACTTTAGTCACAAATTGATAGTATTACTTATGCCTGTATTAATTCTGCGAATCCTCTTTATGAAATTTTAACATATTGTGCATTCTCATATTTGAAGTTTGAGAAGAGTGTTTCCGTTCTATTCCATACAATAACAACAACAAAGCAACAACAAATCCAGTGAAAATCTCACGAACGAAGTTACAGTAGGGGTGTATGTAGTATGAATTTATATATGAACAACTAAATTTCAACAAATATTAGATTTGAACCTATAATTTTAACAGTACAACAAAGTGACAACAACAACAACAACAACAAACCCAGTGAAATTCCACTAGTGGGGTCTAGAAAGGATAGTGTGCAACAAACCTTACCCCGTCTCGAAGGTAAAGAGTTTGTTTCCAATAAACCCCGACTCACGAATAATACAATACTAAAATTTGAACCCATAACTATAAAAATAAAATAAGTGCAATGCTAAAAGTTTCAGAACTCATTAAATCTACATTTTGGATCTGCCACACAATTTTTTTACATAAATGAAGAGATATGAATGATCGTTTTCTCAGGTTTTTATATAACATTATGTGGAGATATTAAATATGAATAAATATTTCTATCAAATGGACAAGACAAAAATTATGCTTACCATGCTGCACATGTATCACAAAATAAAAAAGAAAACAATAATGAAAGACATAAAATAATGACACAACCCATAAAATGTTGGGAATTAATTCATCTGAGTGTCACTATCAAAATCATCTTGCCGTGAAGTCTCTCTCACCCTTTGTCTCTTTCAAAATAGTTCTTTTTTCCTTTGTGTCCCCAAATCGCCTCAATATTTGACCCCTCATCTCCCCAACGCCCACAAATCTCGTCCCCTCGCATTCCCAGCCCCCTACCTGAAGCATGAGACGGGCCTTGTTTGTCTTTACTTTTCTTACTGTTGGCACTCTATTGTCTGTAGAGACGACGACAACACAACAATGGCCTACTAAAATTTCACAAGTGAAGCCCGGGAGGGTAGAATGTACGCAGACCTTACTCTTATCGGTTCAAGAAATTTGTAACTTATCGGCTCTATAATGATATCAAATTAATATACAATAATAACTTAGCAATTGAATTCACAATCAAATATTTATCGTAGATATTTAATAAATTTCTTAATGCATATATAGGGTTTGGGCAAGAACTAATGTGTCCACGAAAAATCACATTTTACATTACAGATCCGCCCATGGCTGTAGGCATGTTGAAAAACAAGTCGTGAGAGGAAGTAACTAAACCCGTGGTATTCTTAAGACTATGGATTTCGCGCCCGTTTTTATTGTAATTATATTAATTTTTTTTTCATAAATTTATGTTTCACGCCGAAAGGCCCGGAGTCAATTGAATCCGCTAATATTACACTAGATCCGCCCGTGATCGTACTACTTCATTAATGCTTCTGAATAGTGATTACACACACCTTAACGCATTCTTGAAAATACGACTTTTGACTATTGTGTTTTTCTTTCTTTTTGACAGGATGTCTCTTTATGTATACCATTAACTCTAAAGTTTACAATAATGGCAACATTTCAGTTCCCATTTAAGTACCTTCAATCCTAATTAAGTGCACACCTGTCCTATTAATGACTCCCTAACAGTGTTCCAACATTTTCTTTCAAAAAAAGAAAAAGAAAACTTAGTAGTATTACTCTGTAGTCCGGTCTCCACCTAAAGGAATTATTGAATTGTATAACCACCTATCTAAAAGCTTAAACAGGTAATGAGAATACACTTTAATTTTTTGTAATAGAAAACAGAATCAATAAAATGGCTATAGCTACAAAAATTTGAGAATTCAAACTGAACAGCTGGTGCTAGCTACTGTTACAATGTAATCAAAATTCCACAAATATTAACAGAGCCAATAAAAAAGGCAAAGAATTAGAATGATTACGCATTACCATTGCAGGTCTTGGTTCTTCAGGCGAGTGAAATTTGATCAGTGGGATCGGCAGAAGATATATTGGGGCCGACACGACAACCTTCAAGCATGAACACAACGTCGGTCATGGTGGGTCGATCTAGGGGGTCCGGTGCTGTGCAAAGCAAACCTACTTTTATTCCTAACAAGAACTCCTCCCATTCTGATGATTCTGGGTCCAACTCAAGCAATCCTGGCTCTAACAGTTCTGATATTTGCCCTCTCTGCAATTGCCTCTTTACCCATTTCACAATGTCCTCATCTTGAGTGAACATTAATGGCCTTTTTCCTGTTAGTAGTTCCAGTAATACAATGCCAAAGCTATAAACATCTGACTGTCTCGTGGCTTCTCCTGTTAATGCTATTTCTGGCGCTACGTATCCTATAGTCCCAACTGATGTTGAAGTAGAAGGCTCGGCTGGTGTGGCTACTGTAAGCTTGTCTAGTCCATAATCTGAAAGATGGGCTTCAAAGTCTGCATCGAATAGGACATTTTGTGGTTTAACATCTCCATGAACAATAGAGGATGCGTGGAGGAAAGCCAATGCACGAGCAATGCCAAGTGCAATGAGGTGTCGCATTGGCCAATTGAGGACATGACCTTCTTGGTGGGATGCTTCTTGAAGCAGTGTCGCAAGGTTCCCATTTGGCATGTAATCATAAGCAAGTAGTCTAAGGTCTGGGGGGCCAGCATAGTACCCGCGGAGAACAGTTAGGTTTCTGTGCTTCAATCTGCCAAGTGACTCGGCCTCTTTTCTGAACTTGTTCTCGTCTAGTGATCCATCAGGTAGTCTACAGATTGAAAGTAACATTCCGTCATTGTAACAGGCCTTGAACAGCACTCCGTGGCGTGTTCTGCTTAGCACGTTTTCCTCATCAAATTCCCTTGTTGCTTCGATTGTTTCAGCGACTGTTATTTTGTTATTGAACATAACAAGTTTTGGTCCACCATTGACGCCACTACCACGACTGCGACTGGACCTTGAACTAACCCTCGCAGGGCTATGCTTCTTCTCTCCAGCTGCCTTTTCTTTGAGCTTCCTGCGCCACCTCAACAGGGCGTATATGTAAAAGCAGCAGCATGATGCAAGGAGAAGACCTCCACTTGCAGCCACTGCAATAAACATAATCAGTCTTTTCCTATCATTACTAGATCTCTCACATTTTATGTCCAATGGCTCCCCGCACAAACCCTGGTTGCCAATGTAATCCAATGGGTCATTAAAACGAGAGCCGAGCGTCATTGGTATCTCGCCTTCCAATTTATTGTTCGACACATTGAAGTTCACCAAGTTCGGGAGCATGGTAAGATTTTCTGGGATTTCTCCATTCAAGTTGTTTCCAGAGAGGTCAAGCGTATTTAAGCTTGATAAGCTTGACAGTGACACTGGTATGATCCCGGAAAGATGGTTCATGTCCAGCACAAGCGACGTGAGGGATGAACAATTTGAAATAATTTCTGGGATTTCACCCGTCAGGTTATTTCTTCCCAAATGTAGCACACTCAAGCGGGAAAGACGTGCAAGATCAGCAGGAATTCGGCCACTCAATGCATTTGACCGCAGATTTAAAGCCTCCAAAGCAGAGGAATTACCCAAGTCGGGAGGAATTGAACCAGATATGTTATTGTTAGACAATGAAAGGACAACTAACGAGGTCAAGAAGCCAAACGTAGATGGTATATGACCCGAAAATGAATTGGAAGATAGATTCAAGTACTGCAGACCCATTAAGCTACTAAAACCTTCAGGAACATTCCCAGACAACTTGTTTTCTTGCAAAGCAATCACTTGTAAATTAGGCAAACCAGCAAGATCTGATGGCAATTCCCCCGATAAATTCTGTCCACTCAAATCAAGAGCTACTAGCTTATACAGAGTTCCAATGCTAGATGGAATACTCCCCGAGAATCCATTTCTACTCAAGTTCAGAACTGATAACTGCTGAAAGTTCCCAATACCATCAGGAATACTACCAGAAAACTTGTTTCCACTAAGGTTTAATATACTTAAATTGCTCAAAAACATTAACTCCTCAGGCAAGCTTCCCGTCAGACGATTTCCTTCCAAATTCAGACTTTCAAGACTAGTGATATTGCCAAAACTAGACGGAATCAAACCCGAAAATTGATTTCTTCCGAGTGACAAAATCTTCAAGCTTCTAAAATCACCTAAAAGGCGCGGAATTTCCCCTATCAATCGGTTCCCTTCAAGATCAAGAACCATCAGACCACTACATTTCGTGATCCCAACAGGTATATCACCCTCAAAGGAATTATTCGCCATTCTAAGTTGCTCCAATCTCAACAAATTCCCAATAGAACTGGGGATTTTACCCGAAAACAAATTCCCTGACAAGTCCAGAGACCTCAATGTAGAATTGTCTGTCAAGAAAGTTGGAAAATTTCCATGTATCTGATTCTGTTGAAGATCCAAAACTTGCAAAAAACTAACACATGTTGACAACTGTGGCTGCAAAATCTCCGTAAAAGCATTGTGATTCAATTGAATAATCCTAAGGGATGGAGGATTTACAGAACCATTGCAGAATATTGAAGGTGGTAAAAATCCAGAAAGGTTATTATGCGATAAATTAATCACATTAATCTTAGGAACAGCAGCAATTGCCGCAGGTATAATACCACTAATACTATTGCCTTCAGCACTCAAATGCACTAAAAATGAACAGTTAGCAATTGCAGAAGGCAATGTTCCTTCTAAATTATTATAATCAAGTAAAATATACTGAAGCTGCTGAAGTAAACCAAAACTCGCCGGAATCCCTCCAGAAAATTGGTTGTAAGAAATATTGAACAGAGTAAGCTGAGATAGTTCCGATAATTTATCCGGTATGCTACCGGAGAACAAATTTGACGAAATATCAAAGTACCGGATACTCGCCGGCAGCTCGCCAGGGATTTCACCGTACATCTGATTTCCGGCAACATTAAAAGTAAAAAGCTGTTTCAGCTTCGAGATCTCCGGCGGAATCTCGCCGGAAAACGAGTTGTACTGTAAATAAACAGTATCAAGTAATGTGCATTTGGAGAGTGAAGCAGGGATAGTACCATTGAAGAAATTGAAACGGAGGCTAAGCTTACGCAACATGCGCAAGTTAGCAATTTCCGTACTGAGTGGACCACTCAACTGTAGACGTGGCAAACGGAGTTCACTAACGCTGCCGTTTAAACAAACGATTCCCCGCCAATCACATGGAGCAGAAGGAGATTTAGAATCCCAGTTGTTGAGTGCTCCAATTGGGTCATGAATGTTAAGTTTGAACGATTCAAGAGCTTGAATTTCTGGGTTTTTTTGGGCAAAAGATAAGAAAAATGGGCTAAAGAGAAATAGAAAGAAGAAAAGTAGAGAAAATGGAGTAGTAGCCATTGATAAGGAGGAAGAAAAAAAGTGGAGATTTGGCTACTGTGGCTATTTTTGCAAAGAGTGAGAGAGAGGGAGTGAGTGTGCTGTGGTGAAGTTTGAAGTACATGTGGAGATTTCTCACATTTCAAGAGTTTTTAATGAAGGAACGGTTTTCAAAGGAAGAATTATACGTTATTAACCTATGGTTTAATGTGGGTTGGCAAATTTTAACGTGTAGTCGTGTAGTGTGTTTGAAATTATTGGGTCCTCATCTATGTTACTCGGACCTTTAAAAATATTGTTGAACGCGTGTCGAATTTTTCAAATTTAATATATTTTTGAAGGATTTAATACGAATATAGTAGCACTTATAAAAAGCCAGAATAACATAGGTTCAATTGATCTTTGTCCTATCCTTTGTTGGATGTGTATCGAGTCCTTCAATTTTAATATATTTTTGAAGAATCTGATACGAGTGCGACACCATTTTAAAAAAATCCTAACGACATAGGTCCAATTGATCTTTATCCTGCCCCTTAAAAGGGAAAAATAACCAATTGATAGAATACAAGGGAAAAGAAGAGGGCTCTAAGTAGGCATGTTTGGACATAAAAATTAGTATAATATTTTTTTTAAAATTTTTTTCTTTTGAAATTAAGTGAAAAATGATACTTATTTGAAATTTGAAATTTTATTTGGATATGTATTTTACTTGGAAAAAAAAGTTGCAGCTTTATGAGTGGAGAAAAATATTGAAAAATTTGAAATTTTGAAACATTTTTGAAATTTTTTCAAAAACTTATAAAAATTTATAGACAAACACATTTTTTTATAAAAAAAATAATTACGAACAAATGGGCCCTACGTTATGCTGTTCTATTCTTCAAAAATATTGTCTCACTCACACCCAATGATATTTATGAAAATTTGCTCTTGGTTGAGTTTTACTGTGTGTGTTAACCACAAATAAAAAAGTTAAAATATTTTTAATGATATTTAGATTTCTACTCAGCAGAGTCTTTCTAACTGACATAGTCGAACCCATTGGAAGATTATAAAAGAGGAAAGAGTTTTGATGTTATGTTTATGTTTAGTTTAGTGTTATGCGTTCTTTTTCTGTCGATCGAATTTTTGCGAGTGATTTAAGTTTCGACCATTATTTTGCTTCCTATGTTGATAGAAAATGAAGTGCTCTTGCTTCGATTTCTGCTTTGGAAGAAGAATGGTCCCGGCTGATCGATTATTTTGCTTCCTATGTTGATAGAAAATGAAGTGCTCTTGCTTCGATTTCTGCTTTGGAAGAAGAATGGTCCCGGCTGATCGATGTGAATCCAATTCCAATCTTAGAATTTAGCTATGCTTCTTCTGTTAACCAAGTAAAAAGTATTTATTCCTAGCGCATAGCTTTATAACATTGCTAGAAAAAGTTACGTTCTTGTGGGCTGTGGCAAACGAAGCTCGGTTTGTTAGGTGCAGAAAATATCTTGCTTCATAAAAAGGTTTAGGGAAAGTGTGCCGTGTGATGTAGGCAGACTAACTTAATACTTGATCCCACCTCTCCTATTACTATCAGCAGTGAAGGAGCCTCTGTAATGATCCGGTAGGTCGTTTTGAGAGTTAGTGCTTTGATCCTCTAATAACTGTTTTCCCTATGTCTATTTCTGCTTTTGAGACTAGTCGGAACGTTGAGTGGTGAAATTCACAGAGTTTTTGGACACATAATCTTTATATGTGAGTTTAAGCTTGAGAAATCGGGCCGCAGTTGGAACTGTGTGAAGACGGGTCCGGAATGGGATTTCGTCGACTTCGTTAGCTCCGTTGGGTGATTTCGGAGTTTGGAGCTTGTCCGGAATGTGTTTTCGAGGTCTGTAGTAGATTTAGGCTTGAATTGACGAAAGTTAGAAACTCGGCGATTTTGGCCGATAGGTGAAATTTCGATATCAGGCTCGGAATGAAATTTCGTGAGTGGCTGTAGGCCTGTTGTGTCATTTGTGACCTGTGTGTAAAATTTGAGGTCGTTCGGACTAGTTTTGATGTGTTTCGGCACCGATTGTTGATTTTGAAAATTTCATAAGTTCTTAGGCTTGAATCCATATATAATTGGTGAGTTTGGTGTTAGGTGATGTGTTTTGGAGGCTCGACTAAGGTTGGACAAGGTATTAGCACTGGTTGGTAAGTTTGGATGAGGTCCCGGGGGCCTCGGGGATGTTTCGGATGCTCAACAAGTAATTTTGAAACTTGGAAAACAGCTGAACCATTGATGCTTCTGGGGTCTCACACTTGCGGACGGGGAACCGCAGGTGCGGAAGAGGGGCTCGCAGGTGCGGGCTTGGTCAAGGTCAACCAGTTCTCGCAGGTGCGGTCTGGGTTCCGCGGGTGCGGAGCCACAGATGCGGCCCAGTGACCGCTGGTGCGTCCCCAGTCCTTTTAGTGAGTTTTCGCACCTACGATGGATTTTCCGCAGGTGCGCTCCAAGGGGCGCAGGTGCGGGATCGCTGGACAGTTTATATCAAATTCGAGGGCTTGAAATTCATATCTTCTAAAAATGATTTGGAGCTCGGGAGTAGGCGATTTGGAGTAGGTTTTGAGGAAAAGATTCATAGGTAACAATTCCTAACTTTATTTCACTTGTATATCATTTATCTATAGAAAATTCTTCCATGCAATCAATGAATTGGGTGAAAAATTATGAAAATGGGAAGAAGTTTCCCCAATTAGAAATCCGAGAATTTAATAAGATTTCGACGTCGGTTTTCAATGATTCTTGTTCGAGTGAGTTCGCGAGTGAATGGGTGTTCTAAATTTGTAACTTTCACTCGATTCTGAGACGTGGACCCGG
>ML373441.1:61292-80075 GCA_005239525.1 Nicotiana knightiana | reverse complement strand
TGGGGGACTTTTTGCGAAATTTTCCTAATTTCGCGTATTAACCTCGAACTTATTAGCTATTTTGATTCCTTAAAGTGATATTTACATTATGCAATCGAATTGAATAGATTTGGGCCATTCGAAGTCGGATACTTGTGGCAAGAGCGTGGTTTTCAGTTGAGCAACGCAGTCGAGGTAAGTGGCTTGCTTAACTTTGTGTTGGGGACATCCCCTTAGGCTATTTTAATACTGTTTTATGTTGTTTGGGCGCCGTGTACGTGAGGTGACGAGTACGTACACCGGGCCCCTTGTTGTTAAAACTCCATTTTCTCCATGTGTTAAATCATTTCACTCCTATTTCACTGTCTCATGTATTGACTATGTAGTTTAGATTAGGAAGTAGCATGTCTACTTGTTTTACTTGAATTTCCCCTAGTTGTTACTATGTGCACCATATTTAGGTAGTTTTATCCATATTTTTGCCTATGATTTTCCTGAACTATTTTAAATAAAAATTATATCCAGTATTTGTACTGCATTGCATATTTAAATTAGGACTACGGACGAGATTCCGAGAGCTTTCCCCCTGTATTACATTGCATATTTAAATTAGGACTACAGACGAGATTCCGGGAGCTTTCCACTTGTACTGCATTGCATATTTAAATTGGGACTACAGACGAGATTCCGGGAGCTTTCCCCTGTACTGTATGGTCTATTTAAATTGTTCCGGGAGCTTTTCCCCTATACTGCATTGCATATTTAAATTGGGACTACGGACGGATTCCGGGAGCTTTCCCCCTGTACTGCATTGCATACTTGTTACTGTGAGATATGTTGTGCTGAGCCGAGGGCTCCTTGTTACTATTTTATTTTAGCTCATTGTTTCTACTGATTTGCCTTAGCTTATTATATCTCTCTGTTCAAATTTTAAACTATTTTTACTATAAAAATCCAGTAGAGCCTTAACCTGACCTCGTCACTACTCGACTGGGGTTAGGCTTGGCACTTACAAAGTACCAATTTGTGGTGTACTCATGCCCTTTCCTGCGCATGTTTCCCATGTGCAGATCCAGGTACTAGCACTTCGTTTCATGGCTAGGGATCCGAGCAGCATCTTCCAGGAGACCGAAAGCTAATTCTGCCGCGTCCGCAGAGACCTTCGAGTCACCTTCCACTCCAGACTTAGATAGATTTATTTCATGTAATTCCTTACGTTGTATAGAGCACTTTCAGATAGAGCTTGTGACTAAAATGATATTCCGGATTTTGGAAAGTTGTATTTTGTAAGCGCCAAGTGGCAATGTTTCATTTGTAGATTTACTTGATTCCGTCTTTATTTTTATTGTTTCCATTTAATATCTTTTTTCCGCAATTAGACTTACCTAGTCGTAGAGACTAGGTGCCGTCACGATGCATTTCGGAGGGTAAATCGGGTCGTGACAGCCTCTCATTGGCAAGAGGAGTCAATTGACACCCCTTTGTCAGGAATTATACTGCGTAGATAGATTAACTATTATATATATATATATATATATATATATATATACACACTATGTATTGACTCCCTTTAATTTTTTCATATACTTACTTATTTATATTTCGACTCCTCTTAGAGATACTTCTGGCTCCGCCACTGATTATCAATCTCCAAATAATCAAATGTTCAAGAATAGGTTGAAAGGTGTAAATTATATGGAAAAGAAGTGAGTAAAGGGTAAATAGCTGCATTTGTGAGCAAAAAGGACTCACAAGAGCAAATTTTTTTGTAGTTTAACTGAGAAAGCATATAAATTCTAGTAGTAATACATAGGCGAGAGCAATAATTGATGGGTCGCGTGTTTTGCTTACTACTTTTATTACTTGCAATTTGCATTTCTAAGACGTGTTAAATCCTATCGTAAACCTATCCTACATTTTGACACTGCTGATATACACTCCTTTTTAACTTTTCACTGCTCTATCTTTTTTTTTTTTTTTTTATATTTAACCTTTTTCAACCTTTTCCACCAAATTTGTTGACAAGATGTTGCTTTTGATACTTTTGATTTATTACTGTTCAGATGTGGGTGGTCAAAATGAGGTTGAAAAAAGGGAAAAAAGTAGACAAAAATCACTTGCCGCGAATACTCATTAGATTTCTCAATAGGGTTTTTTCTTTAATTTTTAACGAAAAAAGGCCTAAAAATGTCATTCAACTAACGAAAATGGCTTATCTATGCCATCCGCAAAAAGCTCGGCTTGTCCATGACACTATCGTTATACTTTTGGCATATTCATGCCACTAAACTTATAGTTTTGGCCTATTTATGTCATTGTTCACTAACAATTTAATTTTTTGATTTTTAAATTATAAAAATTAATTTTTCAACCTCATATTTGCCACGTATCTTTATATTACTGGTTCTTCTTTACTTGACCCTACATTTTTTTTTACCCTGATTATGTATAATTAACCATGCACAACCCGATAAAATCCAACCATCTTTTAACCCAACCCCTAATTCCTTGTCACGACTCAAAATCCAACTAGTCGTGATGACACCTAAACCCAACCCGCTAGGTAAGCCGATTAAGAACTATCCAATTTAATGAGATTTTTTTTAACAAATAAATGACAAAATAACTGAACCTTGATACATTTCTCAAGGACTGGTAGTACAAATCATGAGCTTCTAAGATTTAAATTTTTATAAAATAAATTGAAAATAAACACAACATCGGTTTCAAATAAATATAAATCATTGTAAAAATCACTGTTCAGTTTGATTTGTAAAAATCATTGATTCGGTTTCAAATTGAACAATGATTTTTACAATGATTTGTATTTATTTGAAACCGATGTTCTATTTATTTCAATTCATTTTGTAAAAATCTAAATCTTAGAGGCTCGTGATTTGTACTACCAATCCTTGGAAAATGTATTAAGGTCCAGTTATTACTTATTTTTATCATTTATTTGTCTAAAAAAAGCTCGTTAAATTAGATAGTTGTTAATTGGCTTACCTAGCGGGCTGTGTTAAGTTCCATCACGACTAGTTAGAATTTGAGTTGTGACAAGAAATTAAGGGTTGAGTTAAAAGATGGTTGAATTTTATCGGGTTGGGCATGATTAATTATACATAACCAGTGTTAAAGAAAATGTAAGGTCAAGTAAAGAAGAACTAGTAATGTAAAGACACGTGGCAAATGTGGAGTTGAAAAATTAATTTTTATTATTTAAAAACCAAAAAATTGAACTGTTAGTGAACAATGGCATAAATAGGCCAAAATTAGAAGGTTAGTGGCATGAATAGACTAAAAGTATAACGGCAGTGGCATAGACATACCGACCTTTTAACGGATGGTATAGATTAGCCATTTCCGTTAATTGAATGGTATTTTTAGGTCTTTTCCGAATTTTCAATTATACATAGGAGAAGGGGAAAGGGATACGAAAGATCGAATTATAGGCAAGGAATCGAACCACCAACAACAAAATAAAAGTTCATATAGTCAACCAACTGAAATACATTACTATTTCAATAGTGTCAAAATGTAATATGATAATTAGAGAACTTCATTGACAAAAGTCACGTACAATATATTGACTTTGTAGTAAGGTAGGGTACTAAGTAGGACCATAAAAACTTATTAGCAGCCATTACTTAATGGCATTCACTATCTTACTATCTTCTCCTCTTTAAGTCAATACGCAGGTTAAATGTGATAGGTACCAAGATACATGAAGTGTTTTCAGTTTTATTTTTGGCGGGAACTCATTCAAAGACATTCTATCAAAATTCAAGCTTGGTATAGGAATATTATAGGTTTGAAATTGAATAAATTAAGTGGGCGTTTGGACATAAGAATGGCAAAAGTCCAAAAAAAAAGTGAATTTTTTTTCAAGTGAAAATGATATTTAAAAATTAAAGTTGTGTTTGGACATGAATATAATTTTGGGTTGTTTTTGAAATTTTGTGAGTGATCTAAGTGAAAAAACAACTTTTTGGAGTGAAAATTAAAAATTTTATGGCCAAACACTGATTTCGAAAAAAAGTGAAAAAATTCTTATGTCCAAACGGACTCTAAATTTTTTTTCTTGGAAATGACACTAAATCTTTATGAGGTACCAATTAGAAGTATTATGACCCACAAAAGGTATTATAATCCAAGTTTAGACGGATTAGATTATGACTAATTATTCAATTCATTTTAAGTTGATCGAGTTTGATGAGTTGAGTTATGACCAATTGTTTGACTCATCTTACTCATATCCATTTTGATTTAAGCATATGTTGGACATGCTTATTGACTCAACACGCTTTAACGTAGCCAAACATGATATATCACACCTATTTTGATATGGCGTAATACATACGGAGACACTTAAAATTGGCACCATTTTTCACTTAGACACTTAAAATAATCCTCTTTCCATCTGAACTCATTTCTCAGGCATTTATTATACCAATTATATACGTTTTGTGCAGGCTTATTAATTCACCAAGCGCGTGTTCTGCAATCTCCGTCTACGTGAAACAAATAATCATTAAAATCGTGCCACATCATTTAATTGTCCACCTCACCGTCCACCTCACCTATATAGTCTTATTTTCACTAAAATACAAAAATAAACAGCCCTAAACAAACGATCTAAAGAAATTAACCATGTTCCTTTTACCATCGATGAAAACAAAGAAAGAAACCACAGTTACTAAGTTTCTTCTTCTTTCCATCAATGGTGTTGGAATCTAGTATTTCTATTGATTTCTCACTGTATTTACAACGCTTAAATGTCCGATCTCTCCTTATTTTCTATTTATACAGTTAGGGCTTTTTTTTTTATTTTTTTTAAGTTGTTGATAAAGCTATGATTTTTTTGGGGTTTTCCTTTGTGCTGGTCCCTTGTCGTCTTATGTAAGGGAATATTATGGATGACTATTTTTAACTCGTTTTCACTACGGGGGTACATTTATCGAACAACCTGCCCCAATATACAAAGGGAAATTAGATGCCTTTGCTGCTGCTATCAATAAAGACCATTTTAGTGTTGTCGAATTGTCCGCTTATGCTAAAGACCTTGGGTATGCAGTTGTTGAAGGGTTTTATTGTCAAAAGGAAATAATGCTGAATTTATCAAAGTCGTATCTGATTTTCAATTATTTGAATTTGTGAAAGATTTACAACATGGTGATATTTTGGATGTTTATTTGAGTCATGGGGTGAGTCAGCCTGAAATATTCGAAGACGTAGTTGATCTTTTATGTGGGACAGAAGTAGATGGGGGTGGTAATGAACAATTTAAAGCTAGGGCAACACCTGGGAGTAATATAAATACTGAAGAACCTATTGAGCCGTCTGCTGAACCAACTCACAATGCTTCTGAACCAACTCACAATGCTTCTGAACCAAATTTGAATGATGCTGAATCAATTCCACAATGCTGCTGAACCAACTTTAAATGTTGCTGAACCAGATCATAATGTTGATGAAAATGGAGTGCAATCATATGTTGAGAGTAGTGACTCACAAGCAGATGTTCTTCCTGAAGAAGATGATTGAGAGGTTGATGATGAATTGAGATCTTTAAGGGCTGAAAGGAGGAGCAAGAGGCAGGGTAAGCAAAGGAAAAAACCAATTGCAACAGAGGAGATACCACTAGGAGAAGCAGGGTTTGTCAGAGGATTTGAGGATATTGGAAGAAACAAGGCTTCCAGATGTAGGTAAAATAGGTGGGATGAGCAGTTTATTGATAGTTCAGAGGCTGACAGTGAAGATAGCACAGAAGAGTTATATCATGAAGTTATTCTTGGTGTTGATATACCAGCAAGAAGGAGGAGTACAAAAGTCAAGTATGATCCTAATTGTGAAGTTGCTATATTTGAACTTGGGATGATTTTTGAGAATGCTATAGAGTTTTGGAAAGCACTAGCAAATTATGCAATTGAGTACAAGGTAAAAATTAAATTGAGATCAAATGAACCACATAGGGTGAGGTCTAAGTGTGAATCAAAGAGATGCAAATGGGTGTGCTATGCTTGTATTGATAGAGATTCAGGTGATTTTAAAGTAAAGAACTACTACCTAGTACACAAATGTGATACTTCAAACAAGAATACGTTGTGCACTTCAAAGTTTGTTGCAAAGAAATTCAAAGATGAAATAACTAAGCAGCCCCACATAAGAATATGGGAAATACAGGAGTTGTGCAAGGACAAGCTAGGATTGTATGTTGGCAAGACAATTTGTTATAGGGATAAACTGCATGTTCTCAGAGTCCATGGGTGATTGGAATATGGAGTTTGCAAGGTTATGTGATTATGCTGATATGATAAAACAGACCAATCCTGGTAGCTCATGTTGGGTAAGGATGGACAGTGAAACTGAGCCAGGAAAAAATCTCTTTGTTTACTTTTATGTGTGCGTTGATGCATTGAAGAAATGTTGGTTAGAAGGATGAAAGAGAATCATAGGTTTTGATGGTTATTTCTTAAAGGGTGCTTTTAAAGGTGAGCTTCTAGTTGCTGTTGGCAAGAATGGAAATCAACAAATGTTTCCCATAACATGGGCAGTTGTGGACCAGGAGACAAAGTATAGCTGGAGTTTTTTCATCAACTACTTGAAGATGATTTGCACTTAGGAACTGGAGAAGGATTGACTGTGATGACAGATATGCAAAAGGTAATCCCTCATTTAACTGTTAAGTAATTCCACTCACCTCACTGTTAAGTAATCTGTTAAGTAATCCCCATCACCTCACTGCTAAGTAATCCCCCACACTTCACTGTTACGTTATCTCTTAAGTAGTTTGTTAAGTAATTTGTTAAGTGATCTGTTAAGTAGCTTGTTAAGTGGTCTATTAAGTTATCTCTTAAGTAGTTTTGCAATATGATGCTGTTAAGTAATGTACTGCTATCTGCTGTAATTTTGTGATCTGTTCAGTTGTTAAGTAGTTTTGTAATCTGCTGCTATTATTAGGTAATCTACTGCTGCTGTTAGAGGAAAGGAATTTTGTAATACTGCTGCTATTATTAAATAATTTACTGTTGCTGTTAAGTTTGTTCAGTTGTTAAGTAATTTTGTGAACAACATGCTATTATTGTAATCTGCTACTATGCTATTAAGTAATCTGCTGTTGTAATGTGAATTCATTATTGTGTAAAAGGATTTGCTGCAGCTTTGAATGAAATTTTACCCAATGCTGAATTTAGAATGTCAGGCACATCTGGTCTAATTGGCATAAGAAATGGAAAGAAGAGGAAAGGAGAAAACAGTTTTGGAGGTGCTCTAAAGCTAGTTATGAAGTTAAGTTTAAGGAGGAGCTTCAGAAAATGGACAAACTTGGTTAGGATATTTGTAGGGATCTGTTATATTATCCAAAAAAGTCATGGGTTAGAGCATATTTTGAAGTGCATTCTAAGTGCGATGTTATTGAAAATAATATGTGCGAGACCTTTAATTCATGGATTTTCACTTCTAGGCATAAATAAATTATAACTATGTTGGAGGAGATTAGAAGGAAAATAATGACTAGGCAAGTGGATATGTTGAAATTTGCTGATACTTGGATATCTGATATATCACCTATGGCTAGGCTACTGTTAGAGGATAGCAAAGAGCTTGCTAGAAAATGTACTGTCCTTTGGCTTGCTGATGTTGGATTTGATATTGGAGAAGGACTGCATAAGCATGTAGTTAATCTGACTGATAAGGTATGCACTTGTAGAGCTTGGAAGTTGAGAGGTATTCCATGCGAATATGTTGTTCTTGCATACTACCACATAAACAAAGAACCTGAACATGTAGTGGAGCATTGGTATACGAGGGATACCTTCTTAAAAGCATACAAGTATTTCATCCAACCTATGACAAATATGAAGATGTGGCCTGAAACCAACAATCCTAAGATAGAGCCTCCCAAACCTAAACTCATGCCTGATAGACCTCAGAGGAATAGAAGAAAAGGCAAAGATGAACCAAAAAAAAATGGAAAGTTGTCCAAGTGTGAAGTGAAAATGACATGTTCCAAGTGCCATGAACAAGGACATAACAAAAGATATTGTAAGGTAAATGTTTCCTATTGCCATCAAATGTTTCCTGTTGTTCATATGGGTCGCGCCTCCTTTTTCTCGCGAAATCGGGTTTCGAATTTTTGGGATAACTCCTTTTGAGAGGGTAATGAATTGGAATTGAGAGAGTCGCCACCTAACGGATTAAGGTGCGTTAGGGCACCTAGAGCAGATAAATCATATTAGCAGTTTACATCACCAGAGATCGGGTAAGGGCTCAAATTACCTCGAGGGGAAGGTGTTAGGCACCCCTCGAGGTCCACAACGGTGGGTCCGGGCCAAACTTACATTAAGCGAATTAGTCTAAGGAAAAGAAAGCAATTTGGATAAATAAAATACTCGATTTATTTTAGAACAGGACTGGGAGGGGGGAGGGTCCTAAGTTTTTTAGCCTATAGGATCAGCCCGTGCAATACTTTATAATTTCCTCAAGTCGAGGCGCTACTCATGGTATTTAGCACACGGACTATCATCTTCTACTACCCGATTACTATCTTCAAGTTGTTACCTAAAGCGCACTAGTTGATTCTAGTTCGTTTCCAATGCATGCACTACCCGCCCCTTACATATGGCTCTGGAGGCATTAGGACCTCTATTTGGGATAGTTCTAGACTAAACCTCATTTGCTCAAAATTTTAAAAGACTAGGCGACAAGAAAAACAATTAGGACTTTCAGACAAAGCAGATACGGGCTCATGCTGACCTCCACAAATAAACAACAAATGCACGCAATTGATTTGGCAAGCTTTATTAATCTTAAAGTTCCTATAGGCAGGATATCTAGGCGAGAAGACAAATATACAGAGGCAGTTTTATTAAGGCGAGTGTCAGGACTTACCATTTGCCTACTGTTTTTATTCAGTATAATATCTAGGCATTTCAGACAATAATGAATCACAATTACGAATCCAGAATTGTTATTTGATCCTATAGGCATATTGTCTAAGTGATTGACAGTGGAGATTATATTCAGAACCAATAGAATCCTATAGGCATGACTTCTATAAGCGAATTGATTTAAATCCTATAGGCATGATCTTCTAATTTGAACCTATAGGCATGGTATCTATTACTGAACTGATATAAATCCTATAGGCATGATCTCTAGTTTTGAAATTGATTTTAGTCATATAGGCATGATATCTATTAAGAAGTACGTGGGCAGAAATTGTACATATTGCCAGAGAACAATTGAATCAAACATTGGGGGTCCTATAGGCATGATTGCTAACATATGTTTGTTAGATGAGTTAATGCAACCTATAAGCAGATTTCTAATGCAATTTTAATCCTATAGGCAGGATCTCTATTACGCAAATATAGAACTCAGAATCAACATCACCAACGAAAGTCCTATAGGCAGGATTTCTAAACACAACATAGAACTTATACAGTTTTGACAAATGAACATAATTAACAACATAGATGAAACCCTATAGGCAGGAATTCTACCCAGATTAACAAACGAAAATAAGAAACCCCCCGATTTTACTAAATACCCCAGAATCTGTTTATTACTAAGTTATTACAGACCAGATAATGAATATAATAGCAATATGATACACTATAGGGAGCCTTCATTAGGCCCAAATAAACTTGGGAACCAGGCCTTCAAACCAATCAACTTCGAGGCTCATTTCATAGGTATAGCATAGCCAAATACGAGTGATTCACCCGTAGCACATATAGAACCAGGTTTCCAATGTGTCAAAGTTCCCAAAGGCCTCAGAGGACCCATGGCAATGCTCACACCAGAACCAAATATTCAAAGATGATTAAAAAGAGATTAGGAACCAGTTCCCAGTGTGTCATAGTACACAAGAGTCTCACATGGATCCTGGGCAGTGCTCACACTGCGGTGGTTGAGGATAGAACCTAAGGGACTAGGAGTGGAAGTTTTTTTTTGAAAGAGTAACAACATATAAAAGAGGGAGAGACATATTTAAAACAATTTTAATTTCAGAAAAGAAAAGTTTAAGACACAGAACTTGTAGGCAAAATTGCACCAAGAAAACAAGCAAGGTTCATGCTCAAACACACAATTCAAATAAGTTGAAATCTGGTTAAGCTAAATGTTCATGCTAGTATTTAGGTCAACCTTGTTTAATCACAGAAGCATTTAGGCAAAGTGTTAAGGCAATCAGTCAAATTATCACATGAATCCAGAAGAATGCAAAACATGTTAGAAAATAAGTTTGCAGGGAACAAATACAAATCTTCCAAGTTAGGATTAATTGACTAATTTCATGTTGGTAGTATCCTAATAATGCAAAGTTCAGAACAGGTGCAAGATTAGTAAACAGTGTGCATGAGATGAGCTAAACATTAAGCTAGCTTTTAGGAGGATTCATATTATTCAAAGTATAACCAATTAGCAGTGTCACTTATGGGACTAGATGAAATCATAGAATCATATAAAGGGGCAGAATCATACTCAGAATTTAAACATGCTGGTCGAACAACACATATTATGAAACATGGAGAATAGAGTGCCAAGGGAGAATGTCTTACCAGTTAGGAAGGAAAGAAAGTAAATACACCACAGTAGTTAAGTCCAGAATCACTTGGCCTTGGATTTAAACCGACAAAGACCAGAAACAAACGAGCACATAATCATAGTAAAAAGCTACGTTTTAGTGAGAGTATTGAGAGTTCAAGCCTGTCCAAAGGGGAAAGTGGGAAAGGGTTTAAATAGTGTTCAATTAGATGAACAAATAAGGGAAGTAATTAAACACACATAAGCAAGGAAAGAAATCAATCACAGAACCAATTGAAGTCTAATTTAAGGACAAATAATACAGAGTTCAATTAATTAACAAAGCATAATAGCGTGTAATCAGACGAGTAACACTCAGAATAAGGAAAATATCAATTAACATGCAATTTCAAGGCCAATAAGATAAAGAAATAATGGAAATATGGTACATTGAACAGAATAAGGAAAATATCATTCCCATACGAGAAAGGAAAGAGTATCAGAAGATCAGTAAAAGTATCAAACCCTAATTGTTAGGTAAACCTTCACAAAATTGGTCAGAAAATAAGGCAATGAATCACATACAATGAACGTAGACAGGAGATTATTCAAACAGAAAACCAGAATCGAACCAGATTCGATTCAAGATCTGAAATCCTAATTTTAAGCTTAAGTAATAATCCTCAAGACATACGAAAATATTCGTACTTACAAATAAAAGATGATGAACACAGACGGAAACAACAGGTTTAGGATTTTGAACCAGATTTGGTTCGAATCTCTCAAGATCTGCTTGCCATTTTAGGAAAGTGATAGTAGCCTATATTATGCGATGTAGATGCTATTTATGCTCTAAGTTAACCATGCTTTATTGATGTTTTAAGTGCTAAATGATAAGAAAATTATCTAATTAAGGTTTTTGTGCTTTGCAGGAGTTACTTCAGAGTTGGAAGATAATATGGAGTGTTTTGGAATCAAATATGTAGATACAAGGCCAAACGAGAGAAGTCCAGATGAAAACGAGCAAGATAAGGCAAGAAAAAACTGGGCAACAGTCCACCGAGACCGCAGTCGGACCGCGGCTGGAACGCGGTGGACAAACGAGAAAAACAGTGTGGGCGAGGTCGCGCCACGGTTGGCTTGCGGCCGCGGTCGACTTGGAAATAGCCAGTAAAATTTAGGGACTTAAGTGCAAAACGTGGGAGACTTATTCTAACCCTATATAAACTCAATAAACTCACCCAAGTCAAGGTTAAACTTGTTTTAGACTTATTTTGGAGGCAAGAACAAGTGGGAGAAAGATCAAGACACCATTGGAGTTTTCAATCTTCTTCTTTTATCAGTATTTTGAGAATCATGAATTATTTTATTGCTTTGTCTTGTTTTATTATGAGTAGCTAAACATTTAGTCTAAGATTTTGATGGAACCTGTTGAAGGATGAACCTCTTGCTATATTAATATATATTTTCCAAGTTTTAATCTCTATTTGTTCAACTACGTTTTTGTTGAAGTTAATTGAAAGGATCCTCAATTAGCTGTGCCTATTTAGTATGTATTACTCGGGAGAGAGTGCATATTTAGATAGTTGTAGAACATCATGACTCCCGAAGTATGTGAGGAATCAATAACCTAAGGTTTAAAGGTGGGGTTAGGGATAACGAAACCTTGGGTGCGATCTAAGTGAGCTGTAACAGAAATCCAGCTAGCGTAACTCGGGAGAGTATGTCTAGTAAATTGTCGTAATTACTCGGGAGAGATTTACGGTAGGAAGAGTGCTCATGATCGATAAAGACAATTAGGCGAATTCATATGAACCATAGCAGGAGGGGATTCCGTCAATAGGGGAAATCATAACCTTAGATCCTTCTCATTATTGTTTACAAACCATTCTTAGCTAGCTCTTAGTTAATCGAGTTTCATAAATTAATAGTTAGTATAAAAAACCCACCTATTGTTATTCAAAATATCTTGGAAGTTGAGTACATGGAATTAAATGTGTCTGATAACTGTGATTGGTAGGTTAATTCCCTGTGTGATTTGACT
This sequence comes from Nicotiana knightiana, assembly GCA_005239525.1. Taxonomy (NCBI): domain Eukaryota; kingdom Viridiplantae; phylum Streptophyta; class Magnoliopsida; order Solanales; family Solanaceae; genus Nicotiana; species Nicotiana knightiana. The sequence continues at coordinate 67,525 of ML373441.1, read as the reverse complement.
CTGGGCTTAATACTCAGAATATATTGACAATGACCGCTTTGTCCTTTTTATAAGGCATAGTTGGGCATGATCAAATTTTGGCGACGTTGCCGAGGAATTAACGGTGTTATAAATTACAGTTTAAAGAAGTACAAAAATTCTTAGTGTAGTCAATCTTCTTTAATCAATACATTGAATTTTAACGTTTGCAAACTTGGTAGTTACAGGTGTATGCCTAGAAACTCATCGAGAACTGGTGAAGTGTTTGAAGCATTATCAGATCCCGAGAAAGTTTTCAAGGCCTTGAATCGGGCCAACCAGAAAAGAAAATAACAAAACTCAACTGAACAACTTGAACCATACATGGCAGATCTGGTGAAAAACAAAAATATTGGGGATGGCGTGGAAGACCCAACTACGGCAGGTATTGGAGCCTCTTATTCTAGAGGTTGCTTTATATGATTGGGCACAACCCACGACAGACAATTTGGCCACAACGATAGTAGTCCCGCGAAAACAGGCAGATTCATTCCAAATCACAAACAATATGCTGCATATGTTGCAAACCAAGGGACTATTCTCGGGGTCATACATTGAAGATCCCCAACAACACTTGAAGAATTTCCTGTCAATATGCCAAACACAAAGACAACATAACGTGACTCCGGAAGCAATAAAGATGTTGTTTCCATTCTCTGTGAAAGGAGCAGCCCAGACTTGGCTAAATTCACTCCCCATCAATTTCATAAATACTTGGGAGGAGTTGGTCAAGCAAATTGTGAACAAATTTCATCCACCCAACAAGACTGCTCAACTAATTGATGATATCTTGATCTTAAACAAAAACCAACAGAAACATTGCAAGAGATGTGGGAAAGATTTAAAGGGCTGTTGGTTGTATGTCCACACCATGGTATTCCTGAGCAGATTTTGGGGCAGAGATTTTACATGGGACTGGCAGATAGTGTAAAAGCTAATGTTGATGCTTCAACTGGTGGTGCATTCCTGAGTAAAACGTTCAGAGAGAGAAAGATCTTGTTCGACAAGATGTCTTAGAACTCAGGAAGGACAAACAGAAACGCACCCATCACTCCTGCGGTCCACTCAGTGGTGTTAGATCCAGCGAGCTGTCTTGCTGAAAATATGGCTACATTAATGACACAAATGAGCATCCTCACCAAAAAGGTGGAAGAGTTAGGTTAGAAACAACAGGTGCATATAGTTGATACAACCAATGGAGGCCTTTGTACATCTTGTATCAGTCAGCCAATTGGTAACCAGTGGACCGTTGAGGGGGATCACCAACACTATTCAGAGGACATGAATTATGTGTCTAACTATGGGGGTCAGAGATCAGGTGGTCAGAATTAGGGCAGCAGAATCAGCAATACAGGTTAGCCCAGAAGCAGCATAATCACGGTAACATGGGGGCCATTTGACCACAAGGTACTATGACACCTTACCAAAGGCCACAGGGCTATCACAACCAGAATCAGCAGCAAGGGTATCATCCACCACAACAACAACATAATGGGAGACAGGAAGACGAGTTCGCTAGGCCCGAGGCAATGATGCAACAGGTGATTGGGTCTAAAGCAAAAATAAGTGACATAGTAGATTCACACGAGTCAGCTATCAAAAATATTGAGCTCCAAATGGGTCAGATTTCAATGTCACTAAATCATCGTCCTCATGGGACGTTACCTGCAGACACTCAGGTAAATCCAAAAGATAATGGCCCGAAGCAGCTGATGGCAGTGAGTCTACGTAATGGTGGAGACCTAGACTTGGAGCAAGAGAGGGCTCGAGAAAGCAGACCTGTTGAGACACTTGTGCCAATGCCCATTGAGCTAGATGACTCAGCAGGACTGACTGAGGTGATAGTGCAGTATGCACAAGAAGATGACATCAAACAAAATGAGGCTAAGAAAGAAGCTGACACAACACAGGAACTCGTATTGGAGGCAACACCTGAAAAAGAGAAAGCCCAAATCACAAAAAAGAAGCAACCTCCAGCACCATTCCCACAGAAACTAGCCAGATATCACAAAGACGAGCAGTACAAGAAGTTCTTGGACATGTTGAAACAAATTCAGGTAAAAATATATTCCATTGATCGACGCTTTAAAAGAAATGACTGGGTATGGAAAAATGATGATGGACTTGATGTCCCGCAAGTTCGATTTCCAAGACTTGGCCACAATGACTCTAACTCAGACATGCAGTGCTGTTGTAACAAGACCCATTGCTGAGAAATTGCCAGACCCAGAGAGTTTCACAATTCACTGCACCATAGGTAACTTTGCTTTTGCCAAGGCACTTTTTGATTTAGGGGCAAGAATAAATCTTATGCCCCTAGATATCTATAAAAGGTTTGGAATTGGATGAGGTAGACCACGTCTATGTTGTTGCAGCTGGCTGATAGAACTATAAAGAGGCCCTTAGGTATTCTGGATGACGTGTTGGTACAAGTAGGGAAATTTGTGTTCTCTGCAGACTTTGTAAATCTGGACTGTAGGGTGGATGAAGAAATTCCCGTATTCTTGGGAAGGCCATTCTTGGCCACGAGGAGAGATATGATTGACTGCGAAATTGGAGAGCTCAAGATGAGGTTAAATGACGAAGAAATAACATTCAACGTGCAGAAATCTATGAGGCGACCAAGTGAATTCGCCAATTATTCTTTAATTGATTCCATGGATGTAATACTGGAAGAGGATGATGAGACCTTAACCATTGAGGACCCTCTAACTGCATGTCTGATGAATTTAGAGGAGGTGAATGGTGAAGAATTGGCGGAATGGGTGCTTGCTCTTGAGGGCAAGGGTTTTTGGAAGATATCACTCGAATTTGAGCCCCTACACTTAGAGAAAAGGTAAACTCCTCCAGCCAAGCCATCCATAGAAGAACCAACGAAGCTGGAGTTGAAGCCACTGCCCGCCCATCTCAAGTATGCATTCTTAGGACCTAACTCCACATTACCTGTTATTATCTTATCTATTTTATTAGATATGCAGGAAAAACAACTTTTACAGGTACTGATAGGGTGCAAGACTGCCATTGGGTGGACCATGGAAGATATTAAGGGGATCAACTCGGAATTTTGTATGCATAAAATTCTGCTGGAAGACGGGCACAAACTTTCCAGATAACACCAAAGAAGGCTGAACCCCAATATGAAGGAAATGGTGAAGAAAGAAGTCATTAGTGGTTAGATGCGGGAATCATCTTCCCCATCTCTGACAACAACTAGGTTAGCCCAGTGCAATGTGTTCCTAAAAAGGGTGGAATGACGGTGGTGAAAAATGATAAAAATGAACTGATCTCTACAAGAACCATCACAGGCTGGAGAATTTGCATGGATTAGAGGAAGCTCAACTTAGCCACCCGGAAAGACCACTTCCCACTTCCCTTCATTGATCAGATGCTTGACAGACTGGCAGGGAGGTCCCACTTCTATTTTCTGGATGGGTACTCAGGATACAATCAAATCTCCATCGCACCAGAGGACAAATAGAAGACCTTATTCACATGCCCTTATGGGATCTTTGCTTTCCGGAGGATGCCCTTTGGCCTATGCAATGCACCTGTCATATTCCAAAGGTGCATGATGGCCATATTCGCATACATGGTAGAATACATAATGGAGATGTTCATGGATGATTTCTTAGTCGTGGGAAACTCATTCGATGAGTGCCTTAAAAATCTGACCGGAGTTTTGAAAAGGTGCATTGAGACTAACCTGGTACTTAATTGGGAAAAGTGCCATTTCATGGTACAAGAAGGTATAGTATTGGGAAACCTAGTATCAAGCAAGGGCATTGAGGTGGACCGTGCGAAAGTTGATGTAATAGCAAAGCTTCCACCTCCCACATCACTCAAAGCGATAAGGAGATTCCTCGGACACGCCGATTTTTACCGGAGATTCATAAAGGACTTTTCAAAAATTGCTAACCCTCTGTGTAAATTGTTAGAAAAGGATCACCCCTTTGTTTTTTCTGATGATTGCAGGGTAGCATTCGAGGAATTGAAGAATAAGCTAGTCATAGCACCCATCATTGTTGCCCCCGACTGGGAGCAACCATTTGAGCTAATGTGTGACCCAAGTGACTACGTAGTGGGGGCAGTGTTAGGACAGCGGAATGATAAAATAATGCACCCAATTTACTACACAAGTAGAACCTTGAGTGGAGCGCAACTGAACTACATTAAACCAGTGAAAGAGATGCTGGCTGTGGTGTTTGCATTTGTCAAGTTCAGATCGTACTTGATCGAAAAGAAGGAGTCAAAATTGTGCCTGATTCGTTGGGTGTTGCTGCTGCAAGAGTTCGACTTGGAAATCCTTGGCCGTAAGGGCACGAAAAATTAGGTCGCTGATCACTTATGCGACTGGAAGGAGCTGAAAAATCAGTTGAGGTAGAGGATATTCTGGAAACCTTTCTAGACGAGCAGCTACTCACCACAAGCCTTGAGGAAGTGCCATGGTATATATACATTGCAAACTACCTGTCAAGCGGTATAGTTCCGTATGACTTTTCCTCTGTCCAAAAGAAAAAAATTTACTGTGACTGTCGCATGTATTACTGGGATGAAACTTATCTGTTTTGACTTTGTGTTGACAATATGGTCCGGAGGTGTGTCCCCGAGATAGATCAATCTTCTGTTTTGCAGGCATGTCACACATCGACATATGTCGGACATTTTGGAGGAGTAAGGACGGGCGCGAAAGTTCTAGAAACCGGGTTCTACTGGCCAACTGTGTTTAAGGATGAACATATATGGGTCAAGGGCTGTGATGAATGTCAGCAAACCGGGAACATTTCCCGTCGCCATGAGATGCCTATGAACCCAATTCAAGAGGTTGAAGTGTTCGATGTTTTGGGAATAGACTTCATGGGTCCCCTCGTCAGTTCCTATGACAATAAGTACATACTTGTTGTTGTATATTATGTGTCCAAATGGATGGGAGATGCAACACTCCCCACCAACGATGCAAGGGTGGTGATTGGGTTTTTGAAGAAGAATATATTCACCCGTTTCGGGACCCCAAGAGCCATAATCAGTGACGGAGGCACTCACTTCTGCAATTGAGCATTTGAGAAATTGCTGGCGAAATACGATGTATGCCACAAAGTGACAACTCCATACCATTCTAAGACCAGTGGGCACGTCGAAGTATCGAATATAGAGATAAAGAGTGTGTTAACCAAAACGGTGAATGCCACAAGAACAGATTGGGCGAAAAAATTGGATGATGCACTTTGGGCCTATAGAACTGCTTTCAAAACACCCATTGGCATGTCTCCATACAAGTTGGTGTTTGGAAGATCTCGTTACTTGCCAGTGGAGTTAGAACATAGAGCGTGGTGGGTACTGAGACAACTGAACTTAGACATAGAAGCTTTGGGCACAAATAGAGTCACGGAATTGCACGAACTAGATGAGTTCCGTTACCTTGCTTTTGAAAGCACAAGGTTATACAAAGAAAGAATCAAGAGGTTGCACGAAAAGAATATTGTTGAACAAAATTTCAAACCCGGAGATATGGTGTTGCTGTATAATTCAAAATTAAGGCTATTTCCAGGAAAACCCAAGTCACGATGGTCTGGGCCATTTCGTGTGATGGAAGTGCTCCATTCGGGTGCCATAGACATTTCCTCAGAAATGAATCTCGCATGTTTAGAGTCAATGGAAACAGGTTGAAACCATATGTGGGAATGGATGAAGTTAAGGACGTGTCAGTGATTCATTTGAATGATCCCTTGAGGTCGAGCGAGCCTTAAACACGTTCATCTGCGTCGTGCCGCGACGTAAATCAAGACCCATGTTTTCTTTTATTTTTCCCTTTTACTTTGTTGTTGTACTTAATGTGTATGATACTAACCCAAATATTAGTGTATAGGGGAATATTGGTGCATATTTGGAGAAGTCGGGGGCAAGAACCAACTCCGGAAAGGTAAAAAATGTGATAAAAACAAGTAAATTCCGGAAGTACGTCACCGCGACCGCGGTTGGACCGCGGTGAATTACACTATTTCTGTCTGGGTTCACTGCGACCGCAGTCGGGGCGCAGACCGACCGCTGTGGATTACACTAATTCTGTCGCTTTCCACCGCGACCTCGGTCCGAGTGCGGACCGACCGCGGTGGATTAGTACTGCACTGCCTCCGGTCACCAGGTAACTGTAAATTTTTTTTTTAATTTTCTTTTTCTTTTTTCTTTTTTCTTTTCTACACTAACTTAAAATACCCCCC
>ML373441.1:0-60922 GCA_005239525.1 Nicotiana knightiana | reverse complement strand
CCTCCACTTTCCCCAAACCCCTTCCTACTCTAAAGCCCTAACACACGCCTCTTCTTCTTCTTCTTCTTTTTCTCTCTCTCCCAAACCTCTCTCCCTCTCTCTCTCACACACACACACATCCGAGCCCCCTCTTCCCCAATCTCCCTTCCACCCAAAAAAGTTCTCCTGCTTTTCCCCTCTCTCAACTTTACAACTCCCAGGTATGTTATGCTTATTTCTTTCTTCTTTTTTCTTTCTCTTTTGTAATTGTAGTGATAAAAGTGTTGTAGTATTTAGAGTATGTTTTTTGTTTTCTTTTCTTCTTTCTAGTTGGTAATGTGTAAAATATGGTAGAAATAGCATGATTTTGTTGTTTGAAGTTGATTGTGGTAGGAATGAGTTTGTGTAGTGATTATGGTTGATTTGGGGGAGAATTTGTACTTACATGGGCTATATTTATGAAATAATTATTCACTGCACACTAGGTTCTTGTGAAATTGCCCCATTGAGCTATACCTGTTAATATGACCATAGTGGTGGTGAAGTCTGAGTAACCACCCCGGGGTCGCACAACTCAAACCCTCACTAATATTATCCCTTCATTTGTCAGGTACAATGCATCAATCCAGGAAAAGACGTTCCATAGGAGCATCAGCAGGCGGGTCCGGTGGTTCATCCCGAGCTCGAGCTTAGGCAAGTTAGAGCTAGTTTGACAACACCCGCTTTGTATCCAAAGTGGCTCAAGATAGATATAATGCAAAATCAGCTAGGAAGATGGTGCCTGAAGTGCACATTGAGAGGGATGCGTTAAAAGTTGAAGGCCCACAGATTTACGACGAGTTGAGGAGATGTCAGTTGGACATCTTCTTTGATGAGCCGGAAGAGGTCAATATTATGATGGTCCGAAATTCTATGCTAACTGCCCGGACCATGTCGATAGAGTAGTCACAGTATGAAACACCCCGGTGAATGTGTCTCTTGAGGCCATCCACCGAGTGTACAGGTTGCCGGTCTTCACCGGAGATACAGACTACTTCCAGGATCATCAGAGACCACCAGTCACTTGGAACTTAATGGTTCAAAAAATCTGTGTCACTAGTAGAGAGCCAATGTAGATCAATCCAAGAATGACATTGAACTCCCAATCTCTCAATTGGGAAGCTAAGTGTTGGCTAATGATCATCAACAGCCGTCTGCTGCCATCCAGCAATACAGCAGATGTTAATGCGCCAAGAGCAGCGACGATTTTTAAGTGTGGGGTGGGGGACAGTTGTTGTTTTGTACACTTGTATATTTTGTGTAGTATTTTGGTTTGTTTGATATTTTGATTTGTTGATTAATTAACTTTGGCTTGGACTGAAGACAGACACCTCTCGAAGGGTCTCTTGAGGATCTTAAGTCGAACAAAAAAAATAAAAAGATTTTCTTTTGTTCGACTTAAGACCCTCAAGAGATCCGTCGATACCAGTTCCCCTTTGATTTTTCTTTAAACCACGGTTCTTTTTCAAGGGTTTCCATTTGAATCGGGCGTAGTTAGTTTTTCTTTTTAGATTAGGAAGTCTTGGGCGAGGGAAGAATAGAAATAGGATCCCTGAACTCCGTAATACCTTGAATACTGATCGCCTTAGCATGACGCTTAGGATCACTAGTCGACTCTAGCAAGAAAGCCTTAAATTGCATGTTCCTGATTTGAGCTGAAAATACTCTGAGAAGAGTGTCTGACGATCCGAACTGACTGAGTCATGTGTCATGTGTGAGTGAGATTTTTGTGTATTCTGTGCTAACATTCAATGCCTAGAACTTTCCTTGTGTGTGTACGAAGCGAAATAGTAGCTTTGATTAGTCTAGAAAATGATATAGGCGTTTCTTTGTTGAACAGATTTATATACGCTTCTACCCACCTGATTGTATATACCATAGTTAACCCCTTTGAGCCTGTAATCTTGTTTTCTTTGGCAACCACATTACAAGCCTGACCCGATTTTTGAATTGACTATCTTTTGAACCCTATCACCTCCTAGAAGCACTTGAGTTGTGACGAACAAGGAAAAGTGAAAGTGTGGGGTGGTTGACTGGGCTTTTGAGTGGAACTAAGAGAATCTAGATAAAGGTGCACAGTGTGATAATGAATTCTAGAAGTGACCGAGACTGAAAAAAAATGAGAATGAAGTCTTAAATGGTGGTGGATTTTTGAAAAAGTGTGCTTAAAGAAGTAAAGGGTCTAACACAATAATGAAAATGTGGAATAATGGTTTGACAAAAGTATGGGCTTAAATGTGAAGAAAAACAAAATGTATTAAAGTTCTTAGGAAGGTGTAGCCACTCTTATACCCATTTATACATATATTACACCTGTCCCGCAGCCTACATTACAACCAAATAAAGTCCTACTTGATTCTAGACTAAAAGGAGCTTGATTAGCTGAGTATTACACTAAGGGCAAGCCTATGGTTTTATGTGGCATGAGAATTTCATTCTGAGGGTGAGAAAAATCTTACTTGTTTGAATTCCTCAGTGTGTGAATTGTCATAATTATGATATAAGTCTCTTTGTGGTGAGTAGGCACTTGACTCATGAAAGGAAGGTAAGTTTGGACCTCTGATTGAGAGTAGGAAAGCCGGTTAGGGACATTGCGTGGCTAGAGAGAGAGTCCACTCTTGAGGTTTCGATGTTATGTTGAGGTAGTCTACCAGTTTGAATTGTTCTTGGTGCAAGGAGTGGGGAAATTACCTTGTGATGATTAGGCCTATAGAGTATGGTTTTGTTGCTAGAGGACTAGCAACGGTTTAAGTGTGGGATGTTGATAGTAGCCTATATTATGCGATGTATATGCTATTTATGCTCTAATTTAACCATGCTTTATTGATATTTTAAGTGTTAAATGATAACAAAATGCTCTAATTAAGGTTTTTGTGCTTTGCAGGAGTTACTTCAGAGTTGGAAGATAATATGGAGTGTTTTGGAATCAAATATGTAGATACAAGGCCAAACGAGAGAAGTAAAGATGAAAACGAGCAAGAAAAGGCTAGAAAAAAATTGGGCAACAGTCCACCGCGACCGCGGTTGGAATGCGGTGGACAAAGGAGAAAAACAGTGTGGGCGTAATCCACCGTGGTTGCGCCGCAGTTGGCTCGCGGCCGCGGTCGACTTGGAAATAGCCAGTAAAATTTAGGGACTTAAGTGCAAAACGTGGGAGACTTATCCTAACCCTATTTGTTCAACTACGATTTTGTTCAACTACATTTTTGTTCAAGTTAATTGAAAGGATACTTAATTAGCTGTGCCTATTTAGTATGTATTACTTGGGAGAGTGTGCATATTTAGGTAGTTGTTTAACATCATCACTCCCGAAGTATGTGAGGAATCAATAACCTAGGGTTTAAAGGTGGGATTAGGGGTAATGAAACCTTGGGTGCGATCTAAGTGAGCTGTAACAAAAATCCAGCTAGCGTAACTCGGGAGAGTATGTCTAGTAAATTGTCGTAATTACTCGGGAGAGATTTACGGTAGGAAGAGTGCTCATGATCGATAGAGATAATTAGGCGAATTTATATGAACCATAGCAGGAGGGGATTCCGTCAATAGGGGAAATCATAACCTTAGATCCTTCTCATTATTGTTTACAAACCATTCTTAGCTAGCGCTTAGTTAATCTAGTTTCATAAAGTAATATTTAGTATAAAAAACCCACTTATTGTTATTCAAAATATCATGGAAGTTGAGTACGCTAAATTAAGTGTGTCTGATAACTGTGATTGGTAGGTTAATTCCCTGTGGGATTTGACTCTGGGCTTAATACCCGGAATATATTGACAACGACCGCTTTGTCCTTTTTATAAGGAATAGTTGGGCGTGATCAGAAATCCATTAGGAAATACCAAAATCGGATAGTCAGTAAGGAGATAGGACCAAATGAGGTAAGGAATCATAGATTGAATCCATTCCTAGGGTTAGAATCAGGGAGATTTTGAGTGACGGTGCTAGGGTTTTGAGATGAGAAAAAAAAGAGAGAGTTTGAGGGTGGCGGAGTGGGTGAAATAGGTTAGGGTTATACGGGTAGGTTATAATTAAAAAGGGTGGAGTGGTACAAGCCGTTGATATTCAAAGATCAACGACTGTGATTTAAAAAGGTTGGGTCGGGTATTTTGGACGGGTATAGGTTTGGGTTAATGGGTATTTGGGTATTGGGTATTGTGGTATTGGATTGGTGTATTGGGCTGGGGTAATTGGGTAGTGTACAGGTAAAGAAGATGCTGAAAAAGGAGCAGAAAAAGGTCCAAAAATGTTGGATTTGGCATCTACACAGCTGCAAATGGAACTCAAATACTAAATGTATATATTCATACATATTTCATCTATAATATGACTTAGAAATAACTTATTGATTGTGCTTCATTATTTGGAAAACTGCAGCCCGGAACATCCAGCCAAAGAGTTATTGCAAGTGGTTCAACTTATAAGAATGCAGCTCCAACAGGAATAGACCTTGGTTTTAAGGCTAGAGGCTTGAGGTGGAAGGGTCATGATGCTGTCACAACTTCCCAGTTGCAGCAGATGAAGGAAAACTTCAGCAAGAAGTAGTATCTTAGGAACTTACGTAGCACTGCTAATACTATACAAGTGCATCCAAATTAATCAACAACACCTAAAACAATCAAAGTGTATCAGTCCTACAGTTTCCATAAGACGAACAACAATACAACAACAATCGTCAAAAGGATCAGTCTTCTTTTTGCTCGAATTTTCTCCTCTTCAAAAGCTTTAACTCTCTTAATAAACCCCAAATTATTTTCTTTTCTTGAGTAGGCATCTCATCATCATACCAAAAAATCACATCCATCCTTTTTCTACAAATATCACAAACACATTTAATCAATTTTTATCAAAGAAAATAATTCATAAAACAGAATACAAATTAAGAACCAAAAATTTACCTTTCCGATTTTGCAAGCAAAAAACCTACGACCTGGGTTTAGTTGGGTCCAAGAAGTATTCAATTTTGGAGAAACACCACATTTACAAATTCGAGCGGTAGCGCAAGGTGACATTGACGAGTTTTTCGATTCCGATAAGTTCGACATTAATGGATATTATCTAAAGTTTCGACCTTAATAAATGCGGAAACAACAGAAACAAGAGAAAGAAGAGAAGAAAAGTAAACTCGGCAACAACAAAAACGATAGAAAGAAGAGAAGAGAAGAAAATAATTGATACCAAGAAGAGAACAGAAACGAGAGAAAGAAGAGAAGAAAAGAATTGACAAGAAGAGAAGGAGAAGCGCTGAAGAAGTTTGAAATTGACAAAATTGGATTTTTAACAATTGGGAAAGAGATTAGGGTTTAAATAGAGATATACTATTTCACAATGTTAATGTTATGTGTATAATTGGGAAAGAAAAAATCCCTTCTTGGAATCCTTCACGCGCTTAAATAGGTTAATAAGTCACGCTATATGCCACCTGCACAAAACGTGTCTAATTGGTATAATAAATGCCTAAGTAATGAGTTCAGATGGAAAGAGGATTAGTTTAAGTGTCTAAGTAAAAAATAGTGCCAACTTTAGGTATCTCCGTATGTATTCCGCCTTTTGACATTGTAGGAGTGTTAGTTTGACATGTAAAATTGTAAACCAACCGTATTCATTTAAATGAGCCAGGACATGTTACTTAATGAATCTTGATTCAACTCACTTTGACCTGATTAAACTTTGGATTAATTTGATATTAATTATTTGTTGACTCTGTCAGGGCCGGCTCTACCCCCGTCAGTAGTAAGGTTTGTGCCTTAGGCCTTCAAAAATTTGTGGCTCATTACAAATTTGTTTTTAGTTTTATGATCCCGTCATTTTTTTATACATGGGAGATTTGCTTTTACACACGAGATATATATTTTTTACACGTAAGAGATCTAAAAAAGATTGTAAAAAGCCATGAAGGCCTAATTCCTCCAAATTTAGGGGCCTCATTTTTTAAAAATAATAGGTTTTTAGGTATTTAAAAAATAATATTTAGTACTTTTAATACAAAAGTAGAGTTATTCATATAAAAGGAAATAAATATTTTTTTAGATATATAAATAAAGTTTTAAAAAAATCTTGAAATAAAGTAATAATTTGACTTATTTAAAAATGGGTAGATGAATAATTTTTCCAACGTTTCAACTTGAGTTGTTTTGACAATTCTATTTTACTCCTGCATTAGATAACGTGTAAGAAGTTTACTCCCCCTTCCTTAGTTTATCCAACTCAATCTTTCTTTTCTCCTATGTCTTCGTTAGTCACCTTCTTTTTAGAAGATTTCATTAGTTCAAGTGTTCACGGTACTTTTACACTTTTAATAGTTCTACACTTCTAGTTCTATAAAATCTTACCTAAGATTAACAATGTCTCAAGAAAAAAATTAAATAAGTTGGCTATATTATCAAGTGAAGAGGAATAATTAGAGAAAATCGATTTATAAAGAAATGATTAACAACTTTGTATCTTAAAAAGCTTGAAGATTAAAATTCAAATAAAAATACATATTATAACTTTCTTTAAAAGTTTAAACCTCACATTAAATTTTGGCTTTCGGCCCGAATATGCCTGAGCCGCCCCTGGATTCTATCTGTTTGAACCTACATAAACTTGAAGGCTAATTTACAGCAAATGTCCCTTATTAGGTAACTGTTTAGATTTTGTTTCTATTTTAAAAAGTTGTGCAAATATAGTTCTAGGATATTATCCCTCTCGGAATACGTTAGACATGAATTTAATATTTGCTCATTTAATTTTTAGTTTACTCAACCTTACTGTCATGACTCGAAATCTATTAAGGTCGTGATGGCGTCGGACACCACCGTCAGGCAAGTCAATCATTAATTAATTGCTAAAATTTCTTGTTTTAATATTTTTGAAATCATTACTTTTCGCTTTATTACATAATAACTGAATAAAAATCCGTTAAGTAAATACGATGGTTTAAATATTTCATTCTAGCAAATAAATCCCGAACATATCTCAGAACCCGGTGTCACAAGTACATGAGCAAATTCTAAGAATTTCACAAATATTACAAAGCTTGTCTGAAATACAAATTAGACAAGGAATTTAAAATAGAAATAAACACAATATGAGGGAGACTCTGAAGATGCGGATCGCGTCCAGATGATGCAGCTCGCCTAACTCTCCAGACCAGCCACGTCGCTATGAAAGTACCTGTGCAATGAAAAATGCACAGCAAGTGTAGCATGAGTACGAAAACAACGTGTACTCAGTGAGTCGCCCGCCTAACCTCAGAGAGGTAGTGACGAGAGGTCGAATTAGACATTTTCTAGAGGTTAATTTAGTATATTTAAGGGAGACACTAAGCATGAATGTCATAGACAATTTATTAGAAATCAGGAATAAATAATATCAACTCCTTCCACATTTAACACTTTAAATCTTCGTCATTTCAGTTGACAATTTAAATCATAATCCGGGATAAGAAACATCAGACTTATTTTACATTTTACACATAAATTCTCCTTCCTCATAACTGACCATTAAAACTTCCTTAGGCCGATAAACATGTATAAATCACAGCAAATACGCAGAAAATATCATGCGCAAGCAATGCCGAGGGTCGACGGCCCAAACCAATATAGACATAAACTGTGCACTGCCGAGGGTTGAACGACCCGAACCATAGATGCATCTATTTTCTCCGCTCGCGAATCAATCATGCAACGCGGTCAACATAATAATAATAAGGCTAACCTGCTCGCGAATCATACATGCGACTCAGGCACCCAAAGTTACACATATTCACACTAATAAACCACATTTTTATCAGGAAAATTAGCTGTTCAATAAAGTGATAAAATTCTCCTTTTAATAAACATGATTATAATATTTAAAACTTTTCTGGAGATTTACTTGCTTATTTCGACACAGTTCGAAACTCGATAGGTTTATCCGAAACACAATTATCCAAGGAAGAATCAACTCTCCTTCTAAGTGATTAAGAAAAGTAAACTCTATCCTTCTCGGAGATTTAGATACTAATTGAAAGCATCACATGATAATTTATTGACAAGGTCACCAGTACAACAAGTAAAACATGCTAGTGGATCCTAGACTACCCGGACATGGCATAATAGTAGCTACGCACGGACTCCTATCACCTCATGCGTACGTAGTCGCCGCAATCAATAACATGTATTCATTTAGTTCACCTAGGGGACAATTCCCCCTCACAAAGTTAGAAAGGAGACTCACCTCGCTCCGAAATCCCATAACCGGCTTCCAAACCCTTCCGATGACTCAAATCGATTCACAACACCCTGAAACTATCCAAATAACGACAAACCAATGAATTGACCAAAATGCCCTCGGGCCCACGTGCCCGAAATTCCAAATTTCTCGAAGATATACGCTACCCATAGCCTTACTAGCTCAAATATACAATTTACTCTAAATTTCATGCACAAATTCGTGATAGAAATCCGAAATACAATTTTCTAGGTTTTCTTTAAAATTTCCCAGTTTTCCCACAATATTTCATGTTTAATCCATGCATATAACTTGTATTAATCTTAAAAACATGAAGGAATTACTTACCTGATGATGCTTGACGAAAACCCACTCTTGAAGCTCCTCAATTACGGACCTGCTCCAACTTTCAGAATCGCATTCCGACCCCGTATTAAAATTTCCACTTCCAGTTAGATTTCTCAAAAACCTTCAAATTTCTATCTTTAGCCAAATGACTTCAAAATGACCTACGGACATCTAAATTCACTTCCAATCACGCTCCCAACTCCAGAATCACCATACGGAGCTATTCCCAGGGTCGGAATCCCAAACGGACATCAATATCACTGAAATGCGCTTCAAGCCAAACTTAGGAAATTCTTCTAAAATGCTATCTTCCATAATATGCGCCGAAACGCTCCCAGGTTACCCAAACCAGATCTGGACATACGCCCAAGTCCGAAATCATCATACGAACCTGCGGGAACCTTCGAATTCTGATTCGGAGGTCGTTTACTCAAAATTCCAATCTTAGCCAATTTCTCAAACTTAAAGCTTCTGAAATGAGAATTTTTCTTTCAATTTGACTCCGAACTTCCCGAATTTCAATTCCGACCATACGCACAAGTCAAAATACCTGAAATGAAGCTGCTCATGACTTCAAACTGCTGAACGACGCGCTAGAGCTCAAAACGACCGATCGGGTCGTTACATTCTCCCCTACTTAAACAGACGTTCGTTCTCGAACGTGCTAAGAATTGCTCTGGAGTTATCTGAAATCACTGTTTAACACCTCGTGCACCTGCCCATGCTACCACAACCCAGTTGAGTACCTTAGCTTGATCAAATCTGAAGATTTCCTCTTTTATCCATATAATAAGCTCAGAATCCAGTTCCAATACCTGAAATTTCTCTGCCAGGCCTAGTTCCAATATATAAACACCGTATCAACTACCACACGATATACCAGAACATGACTGCATTCCTTTGCTGAATTAGCACCATGCACCGCAAAATTCATCATCTAACCACAATGACGGTCCCTGAACCTTAATAGCCAAAATTTCACGGATCTGATGCTCCCGATGCACCTCATAACAAATATACATACATCCTGCTATAATGCCGACGATACCACCACAACGGAGGAGGTGTAGAAATTCATACCCAACTGCAGAGTTAACAAATAATTGAATATCTCATCTTGTCTAGAATCATCACCTCATTATGAACCGAATAATGATATTTGTTCTTTAATATACACTTCACATAACCTTATCGCACTGACCGCTGAACCAATAATCTCGTCTAACCCAGTATGAACTGTTCAGACAACGAATCACCCTAAACATGACCAATAGCCTCACATGATACCACATCGCGCCAATAGGCCATAACTCGAACATGATAAATAAGAAATGACTCAGGAAGGGACTACTCAACTCACGCAACTAATTCGAACCTTCCTCAGAAAATAGGAAGTAAAACATAATAAAATAAATATAGGAACCTTACTCATCATCACACTATTGCGGCGTGAAACCCGATCCAAATAACATACCCGTGGCGGCGTGCCACCCGATCCCAATAACATACCCGTGGCGGCGTACCACCCGATCTCAACAACATACCCATGGCGGCGTGCCACCCGATCCCATCATAAAATTCACATAAGGAAATATACACAGAGATGAATTGCTCACTATTACAAATTATTGAATATCGATCATAAGCACGCTAAGTGCATAATACCATCCTGGGGAGACTGATAAAGCCATATGCTTACAAAACTCAACTGAGGTGTGATATATATATATATATATATATATATATATATCAAGAGCTGTCCTGCTCACATAACATCATCACTACGCGGAGGTGTCAACACATAAGAAATTATCAAGCAGTTTCACAACTCACACGGCACAATCATATTATCACATGAATTTGACGAAGACAGAACAACATTCGCTGTTCTAATACCTTTCCATGAAAAGCGCTCTACTAAAATGAACATGCCTGGCTCATACGGAGCCCATAATCATATTTAAATCCATCCACAAACATCGAGTCTACCTTGCTCGCACCAAACTAAGCTAATAACTTTACCTTGGTCCATATTAACCCACTTTCTCTCATAATACGCGAGAACAACTATCATAGCCGGGACAAACATCCCACAATCCACAACCAAATGAACTGAATGCCTTCCAGGCATAAATTCTCAAATAAGCAACATTGCACTTCTTTATACTCAGTCCAAATCTTCAGTCCGTTAAGTGAATACATGTCACACTTATATAATCTTATAATCTTCTCGTGGTTACGCTCCCACGACCTTCCACACCAGGTAACAAGTCTGCACACCCGCATCACGGACCACACTAATACTGCAAAACACATCAAGAACCCATTACTAGGCTACAAAGCCTCTTTCCCCGAATATCGATCTCAGGTGACACTTAAGATAACACCAGCTTACTCTAAAATTTCAAATCACTCCATTTCTTGCTCATCCGAGTTCATGACATCCTTGTTAACACTGAACCGCAATCTCGATTCATACTCCCGGTTACATACTGCTTACCGCACCTAACATGACAATATGAAATAGCGCAAGAATTCCATCATAACTTCTGAACCACCAATAGGGTGAACACTTCATCATACGAAAATCTTTTACTTAACTCAATTCAAGAGTACCATCTCAACACACGAGTGAATTCCCACAATCAGGCAACATGCAAATCCTTAAGTAGTAGTCTATACCACCATAAACCTTCTGGGATCCGCCTACACCTGACAAGCCATAATACTTGAATGCTTCCAAATAAGAATCTATTTCGACGACTGACAAACCTCGCACCCACCGACACAAACCCCATGCATAACTTAATCACATCGAAGGAACTGATCCCTGTCGAAAATGTGCCATTTCAACCATGGCTAATCAATCTATCTTCTTTTAATCATCTTCAATTGCCTCAAGAATAATAGTAACTTCCTTCGATTCATAGCAAACTCAACCCTCACTCATCCCGAGTGACCTTGATTCACGAGACCATGCTGCCTAAATCCCGCAACCCGTCTCATACCCTCCTGACAATCTTCCCACAAATCCGGAGTTTACTCCTCTTACTTCCCCAATACTATCCTGCACGCTGAAAATAACATAGAGCACACCGACCATCTTCCTCCCTCTTAAATTACACTGCAAAAGCTCCATTCTTACTTATACTGCTGCCTGAAACCCTTAAACGCCACATTCTTACTTTTGAACTCATTAGTACCGCTATTGAGAGTCACCCACTCTGACTGGCCCCGAATACAATCAACTCCCCCACTTAGCCCGAAGCTACTCCTTGCACCACTCTAGACCCTGCTGAGATCATTTCTCCTTTGTTAACATGAATCTTGCTCAATCTATCCGTCCAATTCTTCCAAATTCTCTTGCTAGCACTCCCTAATCACTCAAATCCTATAGCATCATTCACACATCCTGCGTCCTACCGAACAGCCACTAGAATTCCTCATAGAGACTTGTCAACCACATGACCGCTAACCTACTCACAGGAGGTCACCCACTTATGTAATTCACCAACTGACACCTTCCAACAACGCTGCACTGCACTATCTCTACGACATCAATACTCCATCCTAAGCCCGTTCTCATTCACCAACCTTACCAGTCCGCCCGCTCCCCATGGACATCTACTAAATGTGCTACAATACCTTCTAATTCACCACTATGCTGCCGCTCCCGCACTTTGCGACTACTCGACTTCCGTTTCTTACACTTGGCCTCCTGGAAATGGAACCACCGCCTAGCCTCAATTCAATATCATTCTCTGCCAACTGCATTCTTCAATACTTCTTCACCATACGCTGGCCCCATGCACCTGAAGAAACCATGGCACTGACGAACTTAACACATTCCATTTGATCAAAGACGACGATAACACGTCACAGGTGAATACTCCACCTTACTTGAAAATACCAAGTCTTACTACTTTATCAACCCCAACCGGACCATTCATAATCAAAATGCCTCAAAGTTCTCAGAAACAACAACAACCGAGATGAAACAACATAATATTCTTCTGCAGGGCAACAACAACAGCCCCAACCAACTACACACGGGAAACATCTCGCACCATATCCGTAGCACCATATCAATTCCTCAAATTCCCGATTCATGGCAAGCGCTTCGCGGCGTGTAAGATTGAATAGGAATAAACTTAAGCATAAGCCTTAAAGGAATCAAATCACACGATGAGGAATCAAGAAGGGAAGTACTCCTAACAGCCAGGTATGATAAGTACAGACGTCTCCGTACCGATCCGCAAGACTCTACTAGACTTGCTCATGACTCGTGAGACCTAAGGGAACCTAGAGATCTGATACCATGTTGTCACGACCCGAAATTTATTAAGGTCATGATGGCGTCTGAACCACCGTCAAGCAAGACAATCATTAATTAGTTGCTAAAATTTCATGTTTTAACATTTTTGAAATCATTACCTTTCGCTTTATTACATAATAACTGAATAAGAATCCGTTAAGTAAATACGATGGTTTAAATATTCCATTTTAGCAAATAAATCCCAAACACATTCCAGAACCCGGTGTCACAAGTACATGAGCAAATTCTAAGAATTTCACAAATATTACAAAGCTTGTCCGAAATACAAATTAGACAAGGAATTTAAAATGGAAATAAACACAATATGAGGGAGACTCTATCAGCTGCGGATCGCCTCCAGATGATGCAACTCGCCTAAGTCTCCAGACCAGCCACGTCGCTATGAAAGTACATGTGCAATGAAAAATACATAGCAAGTGTAGCATGAGTACGAAAACAACATGTACTCAGTGAGTCGCCCGCCTAACCTTAGAGGGGTAGTGATGAGAGGTCGAATTAGACACTTGCTAGAGGTCAATTTAGTATATTCAAGGGAGACACTAAGCATGGATGTCATAGACAATTTATTAAAAATCAGGAATAAATAATATCAACTCCTTCCACATTTAACACTTTAAATCTTCGTCATTTCAGTTGACAATTTAAATCATAATCCGGGATAAGAAACATCAGACTTATTTCATATTTTACACATAAATTCTCCTTCCTCATAACTGGCCATTAAAACTTCCTTAGGCCGATAACATGTATAAATCACAGCAAATACACAGTAAATATCATGCGCAAGCAATGCCGAGGGTCGACGGCCCGAACCAACATAAACATAAATTGTGCACTGCCAAGGGTCGAACAGCCCGAACCATAGATGCATCTATTTTCCCCGCTCGCGAATCAATCATGTGACGCGGTCAACACAATAATAATAAGACTAACCTGCTCGCGAATCATACCTGCGATTCAGGTGCTCATATGAATATACATAAATACAGGGTCATCCTGCTCGCGAATCATACATGCGACTCAGGCACCCAAAGTTACACATATTCACACCAATAAACCACATTTTTATCAGGAAAATTAGATGTTCAATGAAGTAATAAAATTCTCCTTTTAATAAACATGAGTATAATATTTAAAACTTTTCTGGAGATTTACTTGCCGATTTCGACAGGGTTCCAAACTCGATAGGTTTATCCGAAACACAATTATCCAAGGAAGAATCAATTCTCCTTCTAACTGATTAAGAAAAGTAAAATCTATCCTTCTTGGAGATTTAGATACTAATTGAAAGCATCACATGATAATTTATTGACAAGGTCACCAGTACAACAAGTAAAGCATGCTAGTGGGTCCTAGACTACCCGGGCGTGGAATGATAGTAGCTCCGCACGGACTCCCGTCACCTCGTGTGTACGTGGCCCCGCAATCAATAGCATGTTTTCATTTAGTTCACCTAGGGGGAAAATTCCCCCTCACAAAGTTAGAAAGGAGACTCACCTCACTCCGAAGTCCCATAACCGGCTTCCAAGCCCTTCCGATGACTCAAATCGATGCACAACGCCCCAAAACTATCCTAATAACTACAAACCAATGAAAATATACTCCAATATCCGTTAATAATTCAAATTATAAAATTTCCCAACTCCGCTCAGTGAATTGACCAAAATGCCCTCGGGCCCACGTGCCCAAAATCCGAAATTTCTCGAAGATATACTCTACCCATAGCCTTACTAGCTCAAATATATAATTTACTCTAAATTCCATACTCAAATTCGTGGTAGATATCCGAAATACAATTTTCTAGGTTTTCTTTAAAATTTTCCAATTTTCCCACAATCTTTCATGTTTAATCCATGCATATAACTTGTATTAATCTTAAAAACATGAAGGAATTACTTACCTAGTGATGCTTGACGAAAACCCACTCTTGAAGCTCCTCAAAATCGTCCACACCAAGTGAAAAAAATGAAGAAATGGCCCGAATCCCGTTTTTTAAAACACTGCCCAGAAAAACCCTGTATGCGATCGCATGAAATGCTTTGCAATCGCATAGGCCAACTATGCTTCCCCAGATTTCTCCCTGTGAATTCGCATTCCCTCTTCCGCATTCGTACAGGCCAAGACCCAGAAGCCCCTAAACACATCCTTGTTGCAATTCCCTGCAGCCTCAATTTTCCCTTCTGTGCGATCGCACAACTACCACTGCGATCGCACAAGACAAATTTCCAGCCCCTCAAATTCCTTCTCCGTGATCTCACACTATGGGCCGCGATCACATAGCTTACCAGTGACACCAGCCAACAACAACAGCAGGTAGGGGGAAAATGGTCTGAAACAACCCCGAAACACACCTGAGGCCTCCGGGACCCTGTCCAATCACACGAATCAGTCCCATAACATCCCACGAACTTGTTTTGAGGCTTCAAATCACATCAAACAATGCTGAAATCACGAATCGCACCAAAATTCAAACTTTATGAACTTGTAATTTCAAACTTCAACCTCCGATGCCGAAACCTGTCAAATCACCTCCGATTGACCCCAAATTTTGCACACAAGTCATATTCGACATTACGGACCTGCTCCAACTTCCGGAATCGCATTCCGACCCCGATATCAAAATTTCCACTTCCGGTCAGATTTCTCAAAAACCTTCAAATTTCTATCTTTAGCCAAATGACTTCAAAATGGCCTACGGACATCAAAATTCACTTCCGATCGCGCTCCCAACTCCAGAATCACCATACGGAGCTATTCCCAGGATCGAAATCCCAAACGGACATCAATATCACTGAAATGCGCTTCAAGCCAAACTTAGGAAATTCTTCTAAAATGCTATCTTCCATAATATGCACCGAAATGCTCCCAGGTTACCCACAATCCGATCCGAACATATGCTCAAGTCCGAAATCATCATACGAACCTGCAGGAACCTTCGAATCTTGATTCGGAGGTAGTTTACTCAAGATTCCAATCTTAGCCAATTTCTCCAACTTAAGGCTTCTGAAATGAGAATTTTTCTTTCAATTTGACTCCGAACTTCCCGAATTCAATTCCGACCATACGCACAAGATAAAATACCTGAAATGAAGCTGCTCATGAGTTCAAACTGCTAAACGACGCGCTAGAGCTCAAAACGACCAGTCGGGTCGTTACACTTACAGATAAAATATTAAATTGTTGTCTAACGTTGCAAAATCCCAAAATTATAGGCTGTAGTCTAACTTTTTCTCACAACAAGAATTTTAGTTTGCTCAAAAAGTATCTTTAGTGTGCTTTGAAAGGTTCATAAATTAAAAAAACAAAATTAAAAGATAGTCATTTACTAAAAATCTTATACAAAATCTTACCAACTTTAAGGGGCCACCCTAACATAGTAATAAGACCATATCCATGTTTTTTTAAAGAACATATCTTGTCTACTTGCAGTGGCTGAGGCACTGTTGGATTTAAGCTTCTTAGAGCTTAAAAGAGGGTGAATGGAGAAATGGAGGGAAAAAATAAAAATTTATTTTTCCGTCCTTGATAAAGGAACTTAAGAAGAGTTAAGAAGAATGCAGGCCTCGCGCCGTCATTGTCGTCGCCGCTCGGCTTGGCTTCGGCTTCGGATTTGGATTTGGTCAAATGATCGATTGATTGATTAATTTTTTGGACCAAATTTATTTTTAATATTAAGATTAACCTAATCTTATTTAAATCCAAATTAGCCATTCTTTTTTCTCCGCATTTTGATTTTCCGTTTTATTTTGCGTAAATAGACATTTACGTAATTGCCATTTTACGTGAGTCATAACAAACATTTTGAAGAGTTGCACCTCTTCATTTAAACTCAACATGTTGGCTATAAATAGCAGACTATTACCTCAGATTTTCCTGACGAAAATTCTGATTTCTCCTTCTTCTTTCTGCTTTTTTTTAATAGAAAAGAAAGCAGAAAGTGTGATTTACCACTGTTCTTTGCATTCGTTATCACTAGGGTTTGAAGTACCGCTACACCAGTGAGGTTATCTGTTCTATCTTGGGAGAAAAATAATCCTAAACCTCGGAAGCTTAAGGAACTTAATTATTTTTTCAGTATTCATCTTATATTTTGTTTGTGGGAGACTAAATCCTAGTGATTTTTACTCTCAGCCTAGAGACTAAAATCTTTGGATTTTCTACTCCTTGGTTGGCATTACGAGATTAAAATCTTTGAGATTTTCTACTCGTTCTGTTTTCGATTTGAAGAAATAAAATCTTCACCGTGGTATTTAATCTGTTTCTGTTAAAGTTATTCAGTTTGATTTTAAATACTCCACCGTTAATTAATTTGGTTTCTGTTTTGTTGTTAACAGAAATGACAGAAACAGTAACCCCTGTGGTTGGCTCTACGAGCAATGTTGCTACTTCCAGTCGTTCTGTGTCACCACCTGCTCTGACGGAAAATCCCAAAAAAAATTTTGTGATTGATTTCAAACGTTGGCAACAGAAGATGTTCTTCTATTTGACTACTTTGAGTCTACTGAAGTTCATCAACGAGACGTTCCGATTCTGCCGGAGTCAACTCCTGATAATGAACGTTTTATTGTGACCGAGGCATGGAAGCACTCAGATTTCTTGTGCAAGAGTTACATCCTCAGTGGACTGGAAGATGATCTTTACAACGTCTATAGTAGCGCATAAACTTCTAAAGAACTATGGGATGCGTTGGAAAAGAAGTATAAAATCGAGGATGCCGGTTTGAAGAAGTTTGTTGCAGCCAAATTTTTGAACTACAAGATGGTAGACAGCAAACCTGTCATTACCCAAGTTCAAGAGCTGCAAGTTATAATCCATGATCTCCTTGTTGAAGGTATAATCCGAATTAATGCTTCTGTTGAAAGTATAATTTAGTTAATAATTACGAATTTTTCGCTGAAGGTTTGGTCATCAGTGAAGCATTTCATGTTGCAGCAACGATTGAGAAGCTGCCTCTTTGTGGAGGGAATTTAAGAACTACTTGAAACACAAGCGCAAGGAGATGAAACTCGAAGATCTCATCGTTCGATTGAAGATCGAAGAGGACAATAAAGGTGCAGAAAAAAGACACGTGGGAACTCAACAATAATGAGAGCAAATATTGTTGAGACTGCTCCAACTAATCCGAAAAAGAGGAAGAGGTCTTCTAGACCAACCCAGCAAGAAGAAATTCAAGGGAAACTTCCACAACTATGGAAATGTTGGACACAAAGCTGCAGAATGTCATGCTCCAAAGAAAGAGAAGAAAAAGGGTCAATCAAATATGGTTGAAACAAATGATGATATTGATGACTTGTGCGCTATGTTATCTGAATGCAACTTAGTGGGAAATCCTAAGGAGTGGTGGATTGATTATAGAGTCACCCGCCATGTTTGTGCTGTTAGAAAAGCAATTGCTTCATATGCTCCCGCTGGACCCGACGAGACCATTTTATGGGAAATTCTGCAACGACCAGAATTGAAGATTATGAAACAATATTCCTGAAGATGACCTCTGACAAGGTGGTGACTCTGAACAATGTTTGTCATGTTCCTAAAATAAGGAAGAACTTATTTTCTATTTCACTTCTCGTCAAGAACGAGTTTAAATGTGTTTTTGTTTCAGAAAAAGTTATAATAAGTAAGAACGACATGTACTTAGGAAAAGGTTACCTTATCGAGGTCCTTTTTAAGCTGAATGTAATGGTTATTGACAATAATAAAATTTTAGCTTCCTCTTATTTACTTGAGTCAAATAATTTATGGCATATACGTTTAGGACATGTCAATTATAAAACCTTGCAAAAAATGATTAATTTGAAAGTGTTGCCTAAGTTTTAATGCAATAAATCAAAAAGTCAAATATGTGTGAAATCTAAGTATGTTAAACATCCTTATAAGTAGTTGAAAGGAATTGAAATCCTTTAGTCTTAATTCACATAGATATTTGCGACATGAAGTCAATTCCATCTCGCGATGGAAAGAAGTATTTCATAACTTTTGTTGATGACAGTACTCGATATTGCTATGTTTAATTACTTAATAGTAAATATAAAGCAATAGATGCATTCAAGAAATATAAAATGAAGTCGAAACACAACTTAACAAGAAAATCAAAATGATAAGAAGTGATAGGGATGGTGACTATGGATCTCTTATTGAAGAGATATGTTTAGAATATGGAATTATTCATCAAACAACGACCCGTTACACACCCCAGTCCAATGGGATTGTGGAAAGAAAGAATTGATCATTAAAGGAAATGATGAATGCCCTGTTGATAAGTTTGGTTTGCCACAGAACTTTTGGGGGGAAGCCATTCTTACAACTAACCGGATATTAAAACCGAGTACCCCATAGAAAAACGCAGTCCATTCCATATGAAAAATGGAAAGAAAGGAAGCCCAACTTGAAAAATTTTAAAGTGTGGGGGTGTTTGGCAAAAGTGCAAGTTCCTAAACCCAAAAGGGTAAAGATAGGACTGAAAACCATTGATTGTGTTTTCATAAGATATGCAACAAATAGTAAAGCATATTGATTTATAGTTTATAAATTAGAAAATCCCCACATTCATAATAATACATTTATAGAATCAGATAATGCTGATTTTTTCGAGAGTATATATCCGTATAAAAAGGAATGTGAGTCGATTGGTGAATGATCTAAACGACTTCAGGAAGAAACAAAAGAAAGTGTGTATAATCAGGAGGATCCAAGACATAATAAACATCAAAGAATGTCTACTTCATTTGGACCATATTTTATGACTTTTTTTTATTGAAATATGAGCCTCGAACATTTAAAGAAGTTATGACTTCTTACAAATCATTATTTTGGAAAGAGACAACCAATAGTGAAATAGAATCCATATTGAACAACCATACATGGGAATTGGTTGATCTTCCTCCAGGCAATAAACCATTGGGTTCTAAATGGATTTTTAAGAGGAGAATGAAAGATGACGGTACTATTGACAAATATAAGGCAAGACTTATGGTCAAAGGGTATAGACAACGAGAAGGTCTTGACTATTTTGATACAGACTCTCCAGTTACAAGAATTACCTCCATACGAACGTTAGTAGCATTAGCTGCGATATATGGTCTTGAAATTCATCAAATGGATGTTAAAACGACCTTCTTAAATGGAAATTTGAAGAAAGAAATTTAGATGGAAAAACCTAAAGGGTTTGTGGTTCCAGATAAACAAAAGAAGGTATGTAGACTTGTTAAGTCACTTTACGGACTAGAACAAACACCCAAACAATGTTGTCAAATGGTTTTAAGATAAATGAATGTGATAAATATGTATACATTAAAAATGTTACAAATCACATAGTCATTGTTTGATTATATGTGGATGATATGCTGATATAAGTAATGATATTGCCAACATAAATGCGACTGAGCATATGCTAACTACCAAGTTTGATATGAAAGACTTGGGAGTTGCCAATTTAATTATAGGTATTAAGGCCTCATTTATTTATTTTTTAAGATTAAGACGTCTGAATCTGAATACACGTCCGAATATCAAGATGTGTATTAAGATTAAGACATCTGAATCTGAATACACATCTGAATGTTAAGATGTGTATTAAGATATGAATACTAAATGATTAAGGCTGTTTTATTTTTAACATATGATTGTATAAAATTTACGTTTATTTGAAAATTAATAAACATAAAATACTAATTAATCTAATATTTCATCACTAAAATATATAGCTTTTAAAATATGATAGTTGCTGGTGGTGATGCCTAATGGTAGTGCTTGTGAATGCCGACTAAAAGCGGTGGTTGGTGGTAGATTTGGTTGATGGTGGTAGTTTAGTAGTAGCTAATGGTGATTGGGAGTGGTGTCTATTATGATTGAGGATGGTGGTGATTGGTGGTGATAGTTAATACTGGTGGATGGTGGTGGTGGTAGTTGTGATTGAGGAAGATTGTGGTAGTTTATAGTGATGGGCAGAGCTAGCTATGGTTTTTGATGATGATGTGGTGGTCAGATGTGGTAGCTGAGATGTATGAGTGTTGGTTATCATTGAGAATGATGGTGGTGGGAGTGGTAGGGATGGTGGGTGCTGGTAGTCGATAATGGTGGCTGCTGTGATGGAGGATGGTGGTGGTGGTGGTTGAGTATGGTGGTGGTGGGTGGCATGGTGTTACGTAGTTGACAATGGTAGGTGATGGCGTAATAATGAATATGGATGATAGCATCTTAATGAAATTAAGTCTCTGTTATGGATCTTAATCATACAGACCTACTAAAACCTATTAAGTGGTTGTGAAATAAAAAAATAAACACACTTAATGATTAAGATATGAATAATTAAGATTCATACTTTAAAAACAAATGCACTTAATATCTGAGATCTGAATAATTATGATTCAAACCTCCATTAAGTGCAAACAAATGAGGCCTCAGATCCATAAGACTCCTCAAGATCTGGCATTGTCGCAATCTCATTATATTAAAACAGTACTTGAAAAATTCAAGTACTTAGATTTTAAAGTTGCAAAGACTCCATTTGACGTGAATCTTGCACTTGCAAAGAACAAAGGTCAAAGCATATCACAATTGGATTATGCTCGTATGCTGGAATGTTTAATGTATATCATGAATTGTACTCGACCAGATATAGATTGCTTTATAAGTAAATTGAGTCGATACACGAGTAATCCAGGTCAATACCATTGGATGGGCACCAAATGAGTTTTGGGATACTTAAAACGTACCCAAGATTTTGCTTTGATTGCTTTATAAGTAAATTGAGTCGATACACGAGTAATCCAGGTCAATACCATTGGATGGGGACCAAATGAGTTTTGGGATATTTAAAACGTACCCAAGATTTTCTTTGCACTACAGTAATTATCCCGCGGTGATTGAGGGATATTGTGATGAAAATTGCATCATCGGTTCAATTGGTTCTAAGTCCACAAGTGGATATGTATTCACTATTTGGGAAGGAGCGGTATCTTGGAAGTCGTCCAAATAAATGTGTATTGCCTGCTTTACAATGGAGGCTGAATTTATAGCCTTAGGTAAAGCCGGTGAAGAAGATGAACGGCTCCAGAATTTCTTGGAAGATATTCCATTTTGGCCCAAATCATTGGCACCAATATGCATACATTATGATTGTCAAGCGGCAATTGGAAGGGCTGGAGCGTTATGTATAATGGTAAATCTCGTCATATACGACAAAGACATAAAACCGTTAGGCAAGAACTCTCTAGGGGGATCATTACAATTGACTACGTAAAGTCAAGAGACAATGTGTCAGATACACTTACAAAAGGCCTAACTAGAGAGGTAGTTGAAAGATCATCGAGGGGAATGGGATTATGGCCGAGGACAAGTCATTGTGGCAGTAACTCTACCTAGAAGACTAGAGATCCCAAGATCTAGGTTCAAGGAGATCAACAAAGTCATTAATGACGTTTCAACATTGTCAACTAAGTATTTTCTGGTCCATTCTCATGATGAGACAATGTTCAGTACCAAGGATAAAGCATTAAGACTTCTTAATGGTTTCTAGATTGGATACGGGATATATCAAAAAGTGTATCTATGGGATGACACATTCAGGAATCACCTATGTAAGTGAAAAGTGTTAGCCGCTTCAAGAAGAATTTTGCAAGGCTGGTTCTCTACGCCTTATGAAACCAAGTGGTATTCATGGCTGAAACGAGCACAACAGTGAGAACCAAAGACGGTTAAGGGTT
Organism: Nicotiana knightiana; assembly: GCA_005239525.1. Lineage (NCBI taxonomy): Eukaryota > Viridiplantae > Streptophyta > Magnoliopsida > Solanales > Solanaceae > Nicotiana > Nicotiana knightiana. The sequence continues at coordinate 38,323 of ML373441.1, read as the reverse complement.
GGTTGTGTGACTTATGGTTGTCTAGGTGTACATCAAAGTACGACGGTTCAAAGATAACAAATCTACCGATTGATCGAGTATATCCGACATAACTTCACTACGGAAAGTTAAAAGGGAAACCTACTTATCCAGATGCGATTAATACTTGCTTGTAAATCACACAATTTTCATGCATATTTCCGTGATGTAGCCATTCCCCATTCATGTGGGTGATTGTTGGGTTTAAGCTTCTTAGAGCTTAAAAGAGGGTGAACTGGAAATGGAGGAAAAAATAAAATTTTGATTTTCCCTCCTTGACAAAGGGACATTGTCCCATATTGGAGGAGGAAAAGATTTTTGATGGATATATATACAATTGCTATTCTTCTAGATCTTAAAGAGTTCAGAAGAAGGCAAGCCTCGTGCTGTCATCGTCGCTCGCTCGGCTTCGACTTCGACTTGGGATTCAGATTCGGTCAAATGATCGATTGATTGATTAATTTTTCGGACCAAATTTATTTGTTAATATTAAGATTGACGTAATATTATTTAAATACAAATTAGTTGTCACGACCCAATTTCCCCTCCGTTGGGTATCGTGATGGCACCTAGTATTACTAGGTAAGCCTAACATTTACTGAATAACAACAATAATAAAATAACATCTACAAATTGAAATGAAAATCTCCATAAAATTTACAATTTCCCAAAACCGATAGTACAAGTCACAACCTCTACATAGTTTGCTACAAATTTCTAAATACAACTATTTTGAAACAAGGTAAACAATATGAATACAAAATCAGAAGGTGACTCCGAAGACTGCAACATGTTTACCTTGTGTCTCTAGAGCAACAATCCGTGCTGCTAGCTAATGATCAACTGACTTCAAAATATTTGGATCTGCACAAAAATGTGCAAAAGTGTAATATGAGTATAACACAACGTTACCCAGCAAATATCAAGACTAACCTCAGTGGAGTAGTGACGAGGAACAGTCAAGACACCTATTGGACTAATTAACCTGAACAAGTATAAGTGTAGGAACAACAGAGTATGATATCTACATAAAGACTACGCGATACGACAAATAATACGGTAATTGCAATAAGAAAGGAAAACAACAACTATCAGGGGAATACCATAATAATGACACAGAAGAATGAACGGAAACACAGCCTAAATACGATAATCACAGATAAAGAAAGGACAAGTAATAACTCAACAAAAACGACCGCTTTCACATCAGGTTTTAGTCAATAAACTCCACGAGGTACCTAACCTCAGACTATTCACAACTCACGGGTCCCAATATCTGAACCCTAACATTTGGCATCCTGTGCCCTCAATATACCTCGTAACCGCACTGACGACTCATGTGCCAAATATAGGCATTCTTAAATAGTAGGCATGTAAACACGGGTGTGCATCTATACTCAACAATATCAAGAAAACCTCTTAACCGATAAGAGTGCTTAACTACGTGTATGCTTGTGAAAGTGTCCTAACATAGTTCATGCCATCTAGTAAGTATAAGAAAAGAAACGGACAACATGTAGAATATTTTCTCACAACTTTCACAAGATACAACTCACACAGGTAAGTGTACCACTACATAGATATCAATAACAAGAATGCCCCCAGGCCATCACAAGTCATCACAAATCAATCCTTGACATATCCCACCTTATCTCGCCACATACACAACCCACATATATATATATATACTGCATTGTCACGCCGCATATGCAAATAACAATAGTAATAATAGCACGACATAAATCTCGTGCAACCCAACAACACTCGCATGGAAGAAACCTCGTGCATCACAATATAATAACAACAACTGCACAACAGAGAACTCGTGCATCACAATAATAACAATCGCACGGCAGAAAACTTGTGCATCGCAACAACAACAAGTACAACAGTAACAATGACAATAAACACAAAAGTACATCAAGTAAGTCAACTCAAGAACTTCCATCACAAGAAATGGTAGAACTAGTTCACAAGGAATAACCATAATAAAGAATACTAGGGATAATAAGAACAACTCAATAGGGAAAGAAACAATAGGTAACAACGGTCCCACAATGTACGGTTTAAAAACAAGGAAACTAACACGAGTCAAATAATTCCAAACAAGGGAAAGTCAACTAAGGCGTAGGATATCTAAGCTTCTTTTAAGTTTGGACAATTACGAAAGAGATACAACCAATTTAATTAAAGGTAGGCAGCGGGAAGATAATCATAATCTCAACTACGGATGAAAAATTACAAAGAGATAACTACAACTTCAAATAAAAATAAGCAGTTAGGGAAAAATAACATGGCAATAAAAGGGATAACAGTTTCAATTAAGGCACATATGTATCAGGTAAACAATAAGAGTGAATCATGAAGCAATTGGTTCTAATTAAGCAGGTAGAAGGGAAATTAGTAATTAAGGAATGTAATCATAACAAGAACAACTGCATATTCAATGAATACAAGAACCTAGGAACCCTAAAAGGCCAATTTCCACAAATAAGCCCGAGCACGTACTCGTCACCTCGCGTACACGGACTACAATCATCATAGAAGACTCAAATCGTAAGGGTAGTTTCCCCACACAAGGTTAGACAAGATACTTACCTCAAAGAAGACAGACCGATACTCTAAAATGAACTTCTCGGGTGAAATGACTTCTGGACAGCTCAAATCTAACCAAAATAACTTCAAAGCACAAATAAAACTCATTAGAAACTATTCCAGTCCATAAAGTCTAAATCATTATCAAAATCTAAAAATCGACCCAAAAGTCGACTCCCGAGCCCGCACCTCGGAACCCGACAAATTTCACAAAACCCGAATTCCCATTCCGATACGAGTTCAACCATACTAAAATTATCAAATTCCGACACTAATTCGTCCCTTAAATCATAATTTTTCATTTTGAAAATTTTCTTCAAAAACCTCAATTTTCCTCAACTCAAAACACAAATTAAATGATAAAAATAAAGATAAAATCATGGAATATAATAAATTATAGGTGAAGAGAGCTTAACTAATCGATTTTCTTGAAAAACCCACAAAGATGCTCCCAAAACCGAGGTCTAAAACTCAAAATATGAAGAAAATGGTCAAACCGTCGACTTATATGATTCTGCCCAGGACTTCCGCATTTGCGGACAAGGAATCGCATCTGGAAGAAAGAGTTCGCTCAGATAGCCAGGCCTGGATTCGCATCTGCGCAATTACATCCGCACCAGCGACACTACAGAAACACAAGAGGGGACGTAGAAGCGAGCTTCTACACATGTGCGATCGCTGGACCACAAAAGCGGCCTTTGCACCTGCGTGTCGCCCTCCGCAGAAGTGAGCGAGATCCCAGGCCATTATGACTGCAGAAGCGACCAGGATCACACAGAAGCGGAGCCGCACCTGCGCTCCAAAGTGTCGTAGGTGCGAAAACACCTGAACCAGACCTGGTCAAAACCATGAAAAACATCTAAAACTTGTTCGAAACACGCCCGGGGCCCCAGGACCCTGTCCAATCATACCAACAAGCTCCATACCCTAACATGGACCCGCTCGAGGCCTCAAATCACATCAAACAATGCCGAAACTATGAATCACTCCATGAATCGAACTTATGAATTTCAAATCTTCCAACTTCAAAAACTCGTGCCGAAACCTATCAAACCAACTCGGAATGACGTCAAATTTTGCAGACAAGTCCCAAATGACATAAATGAGTTGTTTCAACTCTCGGAATCCCATTCGCCTTCCATACTTGAACTTTTCCAACTTTCGCCGAAATGCTCCAAATCACCCTACGGACCTCCAAATTCAAATCCGAACGCACGCCTAAGTCTAAAAATCACCATAAGAAGCTGCTCACGACCTTATGCCGCCGGATGGGACTTAAATTTCAAAACGACCAACCGGATTATTATATTAGCCGTTCTTTTTCCTTCTCATTTTGATTTCACTTTTTTTGCGCAAACAGCCATTTATGTAATGGTCGTTTTGCGTGAACAGTCATAACAGACATTCTGAAGAATTGCATATCTTCGTTTAAACTCAACAAATTGGCTATAAATAGCAGGCTATTCCGAAATTTTCCTTACGAAAATTCTGATTTTTCCTTCTTCTTTTTGCATTATTTTAACAGAAAAGAAACTAGTAAATGTGATTTACTAGTGTTCTTTGCGTACGTTGTCACTGGTGTTTGAAATACCGCTACACCAATGAGGTTATGTGTTTTATCCTGGGAGGGGATAATCATAAACCTCGGGAACTAGAAAGGGATTAAGTCCCTTAAGAAAACATTGTAAATTCAGTGGGCTCAGATTAACTATGTTCTTCTGCATTTCTAGTTTTACATTGTTTCAATTTTTTGAAATATTTTCGAATGCAAAATATTAACATGCACAATATATGTATACAAGTTGATAAGACTATAAATTTGCCCCAAACTATATATATGTGTGTTAAAAAATACACTAAATATGTACATACGATAAACTACGAATCTAGTAGCATAAATGGAATGTGAGTTCTATAGCAAGCAAGAGATCGCTAAAACCCATGAACTTTAAAATCTAAATTTGCTTCCATGACCATTTGTTATGTGCAAATATAAAAAAAAAAATTATATATAAAAAATTTACTTGGCATGTACCTTACCCAGCTTACATGATACCCTTCACATGCCCCAGATTTCGATCTGTCTAATTTACTTAATAATCCGCAAGCAACCCTTCACATGACTAATAACGCATGAATATTCAAATGCTTTGGGCCGTTAGAGGATCAGTTCAGATCATGGTGCCTTCTTTGTGTTCTTGACTTTTAGTAATCTCTGACATTATAATTTTTATTTGTTTAAAGTTTCTTTTTTTAATAGTTAATATCAGAAACCTCCTCTGTCACACAACTCTTCCTTATGACAATAACACCAACAACAAATTCACTATAAATTTCATAATTGGGGTCGAGAAGATTAGAGTGAATATAGACCTTACCCCTACGTTGCGAGGGTAAAGAGGTTAGTTTCTATAGACACTAGGTTCAAGGAAAATGAGAAACAACCCTTCCTTATGATTTGAGATATTACATTTACCTTCTTTATTTTGGTTTTTGTATAACAAAACTAACTCAAATGGTAAAATTTACATAATATTTCAGAATTGCACTCGTGGCGTTAACCGTTAAGTACTATGTTTTGTAACACAATTATGCAACAAATAGAACTACGTGACTCTTCAAATTGACAAGAAAATTAGAAATATAACACCTTTTTTCTTATACTTTGAAAATGTATTGTTACTTTAACTATAATATTTATTATAATTGTTAGTTAAATTTTATTGTATCATATCGTTTAAATTCGTCATTATATAAGAAAAATGCTAATTTATGTAACGATTGATTTGGTGTGTCATGTCGTTGAGTCCTTACCCGGGTTGGCCCAGGTTGTATAAAATTTGAAAGAAACTTTTCAGCCTTTAGCCCATTATTAAAGACGCACTTCTAGGTTTTTTTTTTCTTTTCTTCTTTCTTCTTTCCCAGAATACTCAATCTCTCTCCACTCGCCTCTCTCTTCTTTCTCCCTAAAAATTACAGAATTTGTACATACTCGTGTTAGTTGATTTTGAGCACAAAGGCTCTTTAATCCTCACGTTCTATGTCAATTAGGTTTCAAATTTTGAGTTAATTGGCGAAAAGAGGTTAAGGAAGTACAATTAATTTGGCATATCAGTCCAAAAACTATTGAATCTGGCCTAAAACTATCAGATCTTACCTAAAAGAGCATCCGCGACGACCTCGTCTCGTATTTTCTTATTTTATTCAGTTTTTGTATCATCCTTTGCTACTAGTGAAGCCCAGATTTGAATGCCAAAACCTTTCCAGGAAAATTCAACACCAGCAACCACCCAAAACTACAATGTAGTGATGGACATAAGGTGTTTTCTAATGTAAATGGTGTATGGGTTGTGTACGGTCAAAATCAGGTATGCCCGATTTCGTGGGCTTAAAGAGTCACTTCGAGCCCGCGTTCAGCAAACCCAACGTCTGATAACGGAGTATAAGGATCGAAGATCGAAGCGCACGACGAGTACCTAGGCCGAGTAGGATCTACCCCGAGATAATGCCGTTATGGGTTTGTAACAGAATAAGCGAAATTCTCACAATGGCGCAAATATCAAGGTGTAAATGCTAAAAAGGATTTGTACGAATTTTTACTAGGCGGTTAAACAGTTGTACAATTAGATTCCTTACTAGAAACGAAAATGTACCTTATTTAGGACTCCCCCATTATATAAAGGAGAGCCCATTCATTTGTAAAGATCATCAATCATTGGAATAGAATATACACTCTTACTTTATTGCTCATCATTCATTAGAACTGTCTCTTAACTTATTTGTTCTTACTTTACTATTCACATTAGTACCTCAAGGCCATCAAAGCTCGAGGTCGAGACCTGTTTACACACTGGTTTGATTCATCCTACTTCTTTGATCTATACATTTAATCTCTTGTTTATTAGTTAGTAGTGGACCGAATCACGTATCTCTAATACCTCAATACAATTTTAATTGTTACTCGGATTTTAGGGTAAACAGTTTGGCGCCCACCGTGGGGCCTAAAGATAATAGTGATTGTTTCAGTGCTGAGTTTTTATAACACACGTTATTTTCACACTTGTTGTTGTCAAGAATTTTTTGATTTCAGGTAAAAACATGTCAAACTTACAAAACACACCCGTACACGGCAATGATGGTCTTGGATTTTATGGAGAAAATGATAATGTAGCTGCTCCAGGAGCTGGTGTACCACCGTTTAACCCTGGGGAAGTGCCGATTGTAGAACCGGTCGATGTTAGTTCGCACATTGCTTTGAACACAAACTTAGGCGCAGATCTCAGAGGAATTATACGCGGGGAAGTCCGAGCTATTAGTCAAGGAACACGGGGTGTAGGAGATAGGGGAGTTAGCCTCCAGGTAATCTTTGAAATGCTACAAGCTCAGCAGGTTGCTATCGCTCAGCTACAAAGTCAACATAAAACTCCGAGTGTGGTTGAACCAGAAGTCACTACCCATACTGAGTCGGTGCCGGAAAGGTCGAATGGTAACGAATCAGGGACTGACCCTATAATCATGAAAATACTCGAAGAACTCACCAAAAGAATCTAGTCGGTAGAAAAGAGGATCAAAGATAATGACAAAAAGGTGGAGACATACAACTCCCGAGTCGATCAAATACCAGGGGCACCCCCGATCTTAAAGGGTTTGGATTCGAAAAAGTTCATGCAGAAGCCTTTTACCCCGAGAATGGCCCCGAAGCCTATTCCAAAGAAGTTATGCATGACGGATATAGCGAAGTACAATGGAACCACCGATCCTAATGAACATATCACTACGTACACGTGCGGTATAAAGGGAAATGACTTGGAAGATGATGAGATCGAGTCCGTCTTGTTGAAAAAGTTTGGGGAAACTCTATCAAAGGGGGCAATGATTTGGTATCACAACTTGCCACCGAACTCCATTGATTCGTTTGCAATGTTAGCATATTCTTCTATAAAAGCACAAGCCGGAGCCATAAAAGTCGCAACGAGGAAATCAGACGTCTTCAAGATCAAACAAAGGGATAACGAAATGTTTCGTGCCCCGATTTCAGATGGAGCGGATAGAGCGGATGGATTTACCATCGGTCTCCAATTATTGGGTCGTTCGAGCTTTCACCCAGGGGTTAAATGAGCGGAGCTCGATAGCATCACGACAGCTGAAGCAAAATCTGATTGAGTATATTTTGACGATTTAATCATGCGAGCAAGTTCGTATGATGTTTTTAGACTTGTGTGTATGTTTCGTTTGGAGCGCCGAGGGCTCGGGTGAGTTTCGGATAGGCCACTGTGTGAAATGATCTTGGAAACCATGGCTGGTGTACTTCAGGTCTGCAGACTTCGCATTTGCGAAGAAGCTTCACATTTGCGAGCATGGGCTAGGACTAGGATTCTCGCATTTGCGATGGTTAAATGTTCGCAATCGCGAACAAATTGTTCGCATTTGCGAAGGCAGAAAATATGCAAGGAGTTCGCATTTGCGATATTTTTCTCGCATTTTCGGGCTTCGCATTTGCGAAGCCCAGGTCGCAAATGCGACATCTGCAACTGATGAAAAGAGACTTAGACGGGATGTTTTCCCATTCTTCAAAATTTTGAACCCAAGAACCCTAGAGGCGATTTCTCCAAGACCAATTCTTCCCCAAAACTTTGGTAAGTGATCCTAAACCATTTTCTTTCAATCTCCCATCATATTTCATGAATTTCCAATCTAAAATCTAGGATTTCCATGGTAGAAATTGGGGGTTTGGGTAGAATTAGGGATTTTTGGAAAATTGGGATTTAGAGCTCAATTTGGGGCCGGATTTCAAAACTAATTGCATATTCGGGCTTGGGGGTGAATGGGTTTTGGTCCGAACTTCGAGTTTTGACCAAGGAGGCCCGGGGTCGATTTTTGACTTTTTGGGGGAAAGTTTGGGAAATCTAAATTTATGCATTGTGATTGATTTCTTTAGCAATATTTAATGTTATTAAGTTAATTATTGCTAGATACGAGTGGTTTGGAGGTGAAATATTGAGGAAAAATGGTAATTGAGCAGTGCGTGGCCTGTGGATCGAGGTAAGTATTGTGCCTAACTTTGACTTGAGGGATTAGGAACCCTTGCCTTAATTGCTATATGAAAACTCATGTGAGCGGCGTATATATGAGGTGACGAGTACTTATGCGCTGCCAATTTATCTATTTTTTCCTGTTTCTTTTTCGTTCTCTTTATGTTGTTCCTTCCCTTCTTTAATTGTTACATGCCTACTTGTATTTCCATGCCTAATTGCTACATGTTAGATATTGTTTCTCCTTGTTGAAGATAGTTGTTGTACCATAGTTTCCTTATCCCCTATTACTTGTTTAAGTTGTTCTTAATTGTGTTTTAGTGATATTCTGGATTGGTCTCGCTGAGTAGTACTGGTGTAGAGTTTTATTGAGTATAAGGTTTCCATTTACCTTGTTCTGACGTTTAAGTATTAAGAAGGGTTTTTTTTGTTAATTTGTGAAACTTCTATACTTCCTGTGTAATTTATATGAATATGGTGTGATCGGGTTGCACGACGCAACATGTGGAATAAGGGTGAAATGTTGAGGAGGAATAAGGGTGAATTGTTATTGTACGGTGGGATCGGGTTGCACGCCGCAACATATGTAATAAGGGTGGAATGTGGTGATATAAGGGTGAACCGTGATTGTGTTTATTATGATATGGTAGGATCAGGTTACGCCCTGTAATAATTTAACTATATTTTGTTATTTATGATATTAAGAGGAAATAAGGGAGGATTGTGATATGTACGGTGGGATCGGGTTGCGCGCTGCAATAGTTTATATGTTTATGTTCTTTCTTCGACTGTGTAGGTTGTCCGGTAGTTTTGAATGGAACTTAAGAATTGGTTATAGCGGAATACTGATGGAACTTGTTAAGTCATGTATGTATTACTTGCAAGTTATATCACTCTTTCGTCGAGGTTAGGCTCGACACTTATCAGTACATAGGGTCGGTTGTACTGATACTGCACTCTGCACTTTCTGTGAAAATTTTGGTGTTGGACCGAGTTGACTATGAGTTAGCTGCTGGCTTCATCTGATCGGAGACTCAAGTCTTATCGGCGTTCACATGCCCTTAAGTCCCCGTATATCCTTTCTATTTACTATTTTTCCTTTATTCAAACAATTGTACTTCTTTCAAATAAATGCTTGTAGTAAATCTTAGAATGTTCGCGGATTGTGACTCCAGATTCTGTGTAGTTGTGTATAAATGTTAAGACTATTATAGATTTCCGAATTTTCTCTTTACTTATTGTAGCTTAATTGTTCTAAATCACTGAAAATGTTTAGAAATGGCTTAATAATCTCTAATGTTGGTTTGTCTAGCTAGGAAAACGTTAGGCGCCATCACGATTCCGACGGTAAAGAATTCCAGGTCGTGACATCAACCAATTCATCTTTATTTTAGTCTTCTTGATTGTGAACTTTGGTTAAATAGTTGGCTTTTTGCATTAGATTGTTTGCTTCAACCTTTCATTGATCTATTTTTTTACTATTTTGTTGTACTCGCGTTAGACCTTATATTTTATATCAATTTTTAATAGATTTCATATTGAACAAAATTATAAATAAAATTTTTACTTAATATTTTATAATCAACTAAAATTTTGGTTATAAAATTTTCTATATTTGAACTAAGTAGGGAGTCCTAATATTTAGTAATTCAAAATCATTAAAAAAATTCTTATATAATTTTAATTTATTTGAACTATATAAAATTCACATAATTTATTTCTTAAAACTTCATAAGTCGAATTTAACAATAATGGAATGTGAATTCTATATGTACTCTGATTTGTAATAGAATGTGAAAAAAATTCTTCCCTTATAGTTATGTGGCCAATGATTTTGTTACTTCAAATTCACACACAATTCAAAACTATCGACCAAGAAACATCAAAGAAAAGGATATAACATAGTTCTGCGTTCGGGTATTTAATATTTTGAGGAATCAAACTTCTTTGAAAATAGTTTTAACGTAAAAACTTTAAATCTTTAAAAGTTATTTTTTCTTGCCGAAATTAAAAAAGAAATATGATAACTTGTGAAACTTAAAATAATTATATTATAAATTTGAAATTAATTATAAGTTACCCAATGATTGAGATGATAGTATATTTATGTGATAGATTTTCTTCCTTTATTGAATAACTAAATAAAATTAACAATTAATCATTTTAGGAACTAAATTATACTTTTTATATATTACCTTATAATTAAAATATAATAATAGAAAAATTTAGTACTTATTGAGATGAGGTACACGCGCAAAATACTGAGACTAATTAATTAAATGGACTAAATATAACCCTAAGCAACTAAAAGGGGCCAAATATACTTGCATGTGGCTTCCGCCGTCAGTAAGAGAGGCATATTTGGACAATATAATTTTTATTATTCAGGGGTATAGTTGAACCCACTGGCGAAGCCACATAGTTATAAGGGTGGTCAATTGACCATCCTTCGTCGAAAAATTGTACTGTGTACATAGGTAAATTATTATATTTTAGAGGTATATAACACATATTAAACACTCTTGGTCGTAAATTTTTTTTTATTTTTTTTAAATTTGAACATCCTTGGAGAAATTACTAGCTTCGCCACTGGTTGAACCAGAAGATAATAATAATAAGGGTATTTAGGGTTCAACAGGTATTTATAGACCTTGTCTAATAGATCAAGGACAATTTTGGTCGTGTTTCGTTAAATAAAGTCGACTTCTTGTTAGTATGTTGCAGTTTCGTATCCTTTATCCTTTTTTGTTTCTTTCACCCATTATCATGATGATCATCAAACTAGCTCTATATGATATCAAAACTGAAAATAAAAAGAAAATATAATACAACAACTTTCTTATAATTTATTCATTAAATAATAGTTGCACATAACCAAACTATAAAGTTTTTGAAAATGCAAATACATCATCTTTTTGCATGTAAAAATTAAGCAAACTTTTGAAAGATTCAAGACACCCCCACAACATATTTAAACGCAAATAATAGTCTGTCGCTGGATTCGCGTTCCCTTTTTAGACTATCAAGAATTTCAAAGATCGTCTTTAATCAAAAGGAAAAGTTGAGCATGTCCATGCTTAATTTCTCCATCATAAGAGTCTCCATAAAACCACAACTATAATTTGGGACAGCCATTGGCATTATCTTCTTATTATAAGTGCCAATAAATTGGGACTTAAGTTGGCAATTTGAAGAAATAGGCAGCATTGGAAGGTTTTCACAGTTGCAAATTTCAATCATATAGCCATCTGGATCATGGAAAAATACTTGATCTACTTTGATTCCTTCATCTTCTACCACTGCAGTTACATATCTCATTCCCATCTCTTTCAACTTCCTCTTCACCAATTCAACATCAGTGCACTGCTTAATATCGAAAGGATTTAAGTTATATATACTGACACTAAAGCAATTTACTTACAATTTTTTATGCTCCATTTCATGTGACAAGGTTCTGAATATGAAGTCGAATTTTTTTGTTTAGGGTGAGAATTAAAACATAGGACCAGTTTGGCCATAGATTTTTCTAAAATAAATTTGGGTTTTATTTGACAAATGTATGTTTGGCCATAGATTTTGCCTACAATTTGAAAAAATCTCAAATCCCAAAATCAGCTCAATGGCTGATTTTTGGCCAAAATATCACTATTACATTTTTTAAAAATTGCCCCAAACTTTTGTGTTTTATAAAAGAGCTCCCCATTTATTATTTTTTAACAATGTTGCTTCGTCTTCTCGGTCATCTGGTATGTATCATGTAGTTATTATAAAAATGATAATTTTGTGCCAAAATTTATTTATGTTCAATACTATGGTTTGCGATAGTATAATGAATGTTATTGACAATAGTACTGTTGTATTTATGATAGTTTTTAGAATTTGTGGGTATAAGTCATGTTTTATGTTTTTCCAAAACAAATTTGGGAAATATGTTGATGTCCAAATATATTTTTATCTTCAAAACAAATATTTCCCAAATCGGATTTTCAAAACAAATTTGAGAATCTATAGCCAAACGCCATCATAGATTCTTTATATCTTTTGACATAAAAATTTATGTTCTCCTATTTAGGAACTTTTACACAGAAATTTCTATAAGTGATCATAGTAATAAATATTATTCAAAATATTTAAAAACTACTTTTAAACCCATGACCAAATTAGAAAATTCTCTTTAATTTTCCAAATAGTAATATAATAGTGCCACATAAATTAGAATAGAGAGAGCATTTATTATAATTATTAATTAAATAAAGTTACATACAACTATTTTAGGTATCCCATTATTTAAAACTTAAAATTCATGCCAAAAATGTCAGATGAATAACAAGAAGACGAAAATACATAAAGCTCAATTTATCAGTAGTGGATTGACTTACCTGAAAGGAAATATGGTTATCCTTTGGATTAATAGGGCGTGGTTCATTGTTGACATCCAATTCCTCCATAGCTTTATTCTCAAGCAAGTGAATCCCAATGCCATAATTGTAAAGCCTTCAATATTTTAAACGTAATATTTTATCAAATTGTTAAGCACTTCAAAATTAAAGATTACATAGGTTACTAAGCTATAATTAATAGGTGATTTATATACTCCCTCCATTTATTTTTATATTACGGTGTTTTACTGAGTACATAGTTTAAGAAAAGACATTCTGCATACAAATATTCGGGAAACATTTTCTTTTTTTAATACAATTTACACCATTAGGAGGCGTAGTCCTTATATTGCTCACCAAAAATTACAGCATAACAGAGGAGTAGGGCATCAACCTATAGCTTCTGTTCGACAAAACAAACCCTGATAATAATAATAATCAGGGTCGTATACAAGTACAAAGATCCACAATCTAAGTTACAAACACTCCTATGATCCTATACAAGATTAGTTACCCTTGTACATCCAATTTATCCAAGACAAATCAATGCCAAAAAAGAAAAAGAAAAAACTTATGAAAATACCTTTGATTGTAAACGGTCCATATTATTTCTGTAAAGATCATATCATTAAAGGTAATATAAGAAATTAAATTTAAAGAGTTCTCAAACATTAAAAGTTACATGTTATTCTTTTTAGAACATATAATATAAGCAGGTAAATGTATCACGCGATGGAACATAATTAGGGATGTAGCTACAATATATACGCAATAATGTTTGCTTAGACTATGTTTTTGTATTAAGAAATATATATATATATATACACACAAAAAAAATGTATATTTAATTACAATCTCAATAATTAAACGAGCTATGAGTAGTCAATGACAAGGTCAGAGAACATAAAGCTTCAAACCATTTAGACTTGAGAAAAAGGGAAAGAAAGGATGAGAGGGCTAACCAGGCTCCATGGAAATTGAAAGAAGAAGGGCGTTTAACAAGACAGAAGCCCAATACAGCTTCATAGAATTGCACTGAATTCCAAACATCTTTCACCAACAAAGATACATGATTCAGTGAAAGGAGTGGCAGTTTTTGGTAGCTGCTCATTTTCACTTCCTCAATCTCCAAAGTATTCATCTTTTCTCTTCTTCTTCTTCTTCTTCTGCTTATTACTTTTTTGTGCTTTGATCACCTAGCCTAGAGATGTTGCTTATTTATAAGTGATATCAATGAACCTTCCTTTTGCTTTTTTTAGAAAAAAAGGAACCTTCCTTTTGCTTTTTCGATAATCGATCGAGTTGTCCAAAGTTACTTTGTGTGCGTCTCGATTATCGAGTATTTCTGTCAACTAAGATTTGGATATATAAAAAGAAATCATATTTTATTCTATACTGGAATTTAAACCTGAGACCTACTTAATAATTTTTAACATATTTTATTGACCACTAGACTACACTCCAAGGTGCGAAAGAGGTTCGATATCAAGGAACCTTCCTGGAAAGTTCTTATCATAGAGTATGTAGAGGACAAAGATGTGTGATATTTATGATCTTTCTTATGGAATTGTTCAGTTGTGTGAAAGTGGATGTAAACCTATTTACATCTGCCATGCCAAGACAACAATAATGCTACTGTACTCAGCGGTATTATATTGTCCTTAAAGTGCTTCAAATGAAAGATACGTACCTTTTTCGTCTTAATTTATGTGATGGTGATCGGATTTCGAGAGTCAAATATTTTGATCGTAATTTTTTTATTTGTCTTTTAGATATTTTGAATATTAAATTATTATAACTTATGGTACTTTTTACATATTTTTAAATATGTAATTAATTTTATTTTGAAAAACTTAAAGATTTTATGTTCAAATATACGGTCAAAATTAAGAAGTTTGAATCTCGAAAAACAAAAAATATCACATAAATTGGAACAAAGAGAGTATTTATTAGTGATCTCAGATGAAAAAAGTTCACATGTACCTACTAAACAAAAACATTTGTAGTAAATAAAAGGGGTGATTGATGATGTAGTTCCATTGCTAAGTCTTTAACAATTTTCTATATCTATGAAATTTATTACTACATACTACTCCAACAAGAACAAAAAGGAGGGAGGGCGATAAAGGGTGAGTTTTTAGTCAAAATTATCCCTTATCTTCGGGAGTAAGTCAAACTTTATCCTTTGAATATAACCTTAAGTTTGCCAAATCTGAGCACATATAGTCCTACTAACACAAAACACTAACTTTCGTTACATATAGCCCGCACGTGAAACTTAAAAACAAAGAAGAAAATCCACCTCTTTCACCCTTTCAGTAAGTGAGTTCCTAAAATCCTGCATTTTAATTCTCTGCAATCGCTACTTTTTTACGAGAGTTATATGATTCCAAAGCAAAAATGAAATTAGCATATGGTAATTACCCGTAAAAGTTTCCAGGTCGACACGACCACATTGCCCTATTTACAAAATACTGCTGCCAAGAGCCAACTTCAATTCTTAAACAATTTCTTATTTAGTTCACAATCAAGGTTCCCATGAAGTATTTCTCTTCGTTCTTAAGTTGTCTGCCAAGATTTCAGAAAGGACACTCAAACTTACAACAAAGAAAAGAAAAAAGTCCTCCTAATTCTTTATGGTTTTGGTTCATCTCTATCTCAATCTACAAATACTACACATATGCAGAAAAGGATTTGATGGAATCCTTTTGAGTCCTTCATGTGACTAGCACGGACAAAATCGACAGATTATAAGGTGAAAGAGTTGGGTTTCTGGTGAAGAAGTTTTTGAAGGAAAAGAGAAATGGACTGACTGTGACTTATGAGGACAAAAATTTTTTTGCCTCATGTACAGGTTAGTGTATCTGTTAGTTTTTCGACGGGACTTGGTGATTTACTTTGACCACATGTGTGTAGGTTTTACAAACTTAGAGGACAAATGGTGCCCGGGGTTATAGTTAGAGGAAAAAGTTTAACTTACTCCCAAAGATAAGGGATAATTTTGGTAAAAAACTCGATAAAGGGTGAAAAATAAAAGTTTTGAGTGTGTTTGTATATTATTCCTTGTGAGAGTTGTGGGAGTTCACACCGCTTTTGGAGTGAAAATATGCTCATTACGTGTGACTTATGTATAGGAACGAACTTGCATGGAAAAAGATCAAATAGGAAAAAAATTGGTGAAAATAATAGTTCAAGAGAAAAGTCTTGGACAACAAATTCGCCAGATCGGGACCGAAGCAGAAGAAACCAGCTTCTCCAATCCAATATAGAAGAAGGAAAATTCGCCCCATACAAACCTTAATCGCTATAAATACATCCTAAAATGTGCTTTTGAGAGAGAGAGAGACTACTTTGGAGAGAGAGAAATCTTTGGGGAGCAAGAAAGCGCTTGGAGCAAGGAGAAGGATTCAACTTCACGTTCTTTCCTCTATCTTCTTTTTTCATTGTTATGAATTCTAGTGTTGTATTTTTACATAGTAGCATGAGTAGGTAATTTCTTATCTAGAGTTTTGATGAAACCTTTTGGAGGATGAATTCTTGTTACATTTTTATATAATTGAGCCCTTGATATCCCAACTTGTTCAATTACGTGCTTATTTTAGTTAATTGAAGAGCTCTCAATTGACAATGCCTATTTATTATATATTGCTTGAGAAAGAGTGCATATTTAGGTTGCTGTTGAATAACGTCACTCCCAAGGTATATGAGAGATCAATAATGTGAGTTTAAAAACTGGATTAGAGATAATGAAGCTTTGACGTGATCATAGTGAGTGGTGAAAAGTTGCACGCTAGCGTAATTCGACAGAATATGACTAGTACATTGTTGTAGCTTCTCGAGAGAGAATTACGATAAGTCGAGTGCTCATGATTAATAGAAATACTCAGGAGAAATTGTAGGCGATGTAGCGAGAAAGATTTCGACATTTGGGAAAATCATAACTCTAGGCCTGCTTAATCTTGTCTCTAGCCCTTAGTCTTATTAGTTGATAATTTTACTGCTTTTAGTATTTGTAATTAATTAGTTTAAAATAACAATTACAATCTTTATAACTAGAAAATTATTTGAACTTGTATTTCTCAGCAATACTGAACTGTTGTAGCTAAGCCTTAGTTCTATGTGGGATTTGACTCTGGACTTTTAGACCAGATTATATTTACAGTGACCGCTTATCCTCTTTAGGACTAGAGTTGGTCGTGATCAAATTTTGGCGTTGTTGCCATATAATTAACGATGTAGTTGTAGCTGTATATATTGCTAGGTTTCAAGTTTGAACTTTTATTTTATTTTATTTTGTTCTACTTGATGATTTGATAAACACAACACCTTGGAATTACGTGAGTTTAGGTCTTGGTAATTCTACTTTAGATCCTCATACATATTGTGAAGGAAACTACCCGTGGTAAAATTATCAAAATATTCTCGAGAGCAACTTGTGTGCACCAACTCAATCTTATTTGTGGAGTGTGAGTGATGTGTATGGTGGCCAAGATGGTCACTTTCATGGCTGTACTTATATTTCTTATCCTCCCCTAACCCCTTACTATGATGGTTCTACTTTTTATGGTGAAGTTAATAGGAACAAAGAACCCATGAGTGATGACCTGAAAGAGATCAATGATATGCGAAGGTGCCTTGTGGAACAAAATAATGAGGCATAACAACACATACAAAGACAAGCAACTATTATTCGCAACTTGGAGGTTCAAGTGAGTCAAATAGCTGAAGCATTTAATGCTCAACAAGCTAATATTATAGATAGTAGCCAATTAAAAAGAGCGTGAATTAGATGCTGAAATTGAGGTGCAAATGGAGGAGGTCAGAGTAGAATGCCAACAATCTATCAAACTAGAACTTGAGGATGCCAATGTTGTAAAAGTGATACTAGAGCCTACCAAGGACATTGATGATACATATCTAGTTGACTCTAGTGTTATTGGTGTTGAGGATGTTGACAATCCTGAAGTTCATGTATTTGAGCGCATTGGTCCTCACTCCAAACATTTTTTTTCATATTGTGCTTAAATGGTGATATAGAAATAAAGTCATGCGAACCAATTGAGGGGTCAAGGAATGAGAAACAAGATTCCTACATACTGGAATTCTTCTTTCCAGAAAGTCAGGAGTAGACACCTCATCTAAAGGCCAAGAAGTGAATAACACTACATTTTTTCCTTAGGTCAGTTAGGTTTGTTACACCACCCCTGGAGCATAACCCAAAACTTGAAGCGAAACTTGGGGTTCAATCCAGAAGCTTGAGGTGGAGGTAAAAAGTAATTCGCGTCGTTCCGCGACGTTAAATCAATCGCTTGTTGGGAGGCAACCCAACTTTACTATTTTTTTAACGCCTTTTCTTGTATACTTTGTGTAGTGTCATTTTTTATTTCTCTAGGAGCATGGAAAACAAAGCCATTTGAAGAAAGCAAAAACAAGTGAGATGGTTAGAACTAAGTGTGAGGTGCCTGCACAAAGAACCAAGTCTGGGAGAAGTCTGAGTATCCCATGAGCTGCTAATACTTCGGTGTTTGGCCTACCAGGGAGTTTCTTTTACCCTCTTATATTTATGGGTATGCATTGAGGACAATGCATAATATTAAATGTGGGGTGAAAAGGCTATTTGGGTAATTTTCTATGCTATTTTAGTTGTGTTATTTTATGTGTTTTAAAAAAAATTAAAAAACAAAAATAATTAGGTGGAGATAATCCCTCTTGGTTTTTCTTATGGCCATGTTTCTTTTTCAAATTATGACTCTTTGAACCGGGTAGTGGTTTTTCTTTTCTAGTAGGTAAAATTTTAAAAAAGTTTTGGACTTTTTCCGACAATGAATTTCCTAGACAATTTTCTTGAGGGTTTTAAGTCCAAAGAAAAATACCAAAAAAAATCTTTTCTTTTTCTTTTTCTTCTCTTTTGGACTCATATTGGCATGGCGAGAACTTGAGTATTATGCATTTTGACATGTTTTATATCGGGGCTTAGGTCTGGAGCATTTGAACTAAGTACTTTCTTCATGGTCTTTGTAATTACATGCCTTGAAAATATGTGTGACTTTATTTTGACATCGAGGCTCATCTTTTGACTCATGTTGTGTACTTCCTATGTGGTTGAGTATTATGATGACTGTGTTAGTTGCTTTAACTTGAGAGTCGGGTTCGAGCTGTCTTGAGTGAGGCATGTGCGAGGTGAGATTTTGGTGTACTCTATGCCAACCTTGCTAGGCTATAATTTGTCCCGTGTATGAGTCGAAGAGAAATGATTAGGTCTTGAAAGTTTAAAAAGTGATATAGGCCTTTTTTGATTGACCATTTAGCCTATTTTCCTACTAGTGCTAATACTATCCGTAGCCAACACTTTTGAGCCCGTAGACCTTTTCTTTGACAACCACAATGCAAGTCGAATTCTCTTTGTTCTTAATCAAATCTTGTTGAACCTTTACCTCTGAAAGCATTTAAGTAGATAGAAGAGTAAGGAAAATGAATGTGTAGCTTTTGAGTGGAATCATAAAAGGCCGATAAGGTGCACGTTTGTATAAACAACAAAAGGTACTACTCAGAAATACCAAATTAAGAAGAGGGTGAAAAAAAAGAGAAAAAAAAAGAAAATGATAAGGAATATCATCTCTCATATCTTTATCTAGGCTAGCAAGTATCATGTTCATGTACTTAATGAAGAAGGACTTAAATGTATATGGTTTCATGGCAAAACATTGAATTGGTCATGGAAAGAAGGTGCTTGAAAGTGAAGAGTAGTATATTAAAGTGCTTAAGAGGGTTAGTCACTACTTTCTCAAATATATCCTACCTGCCCATTAGCCTACATTACAGCCTATAAAGTCTTACTTGATCCTAGATTTTGCAAGTTTATATTAGTTAAGTCTTACACTACGGGCAAGCCTATGGTACGAATTTAGGTGACATAAGAGTTTCTTTGTGAGAGTGAGCAAATTCTTTCAATTTGAGAATCATTAAAAAAATACTTGAACTTCTATTGAGTGCGTTGACTACTTTCTCTGTGGTTTGTTGGTGAGGGCACATGATTTGTAAAGGATTGGTAGAGACCTTGGTTTTTGGGTTGGCACAAGGAGCGAGTCATAGTGTGGAATGCATTAGAGTTAAATTTTGAGGCGATGATGTTAAAAATAGCCGCATGAATATTTCAAATGATCTTTAGCATGAGTTTAGAACTTGAGGAAAGATATGAAGAATGCATATGCTGGCTCTGAGCGTTGATATAAACCATTTTTATTGGTGTGATGCTTGAATATATTTTGAAATGTATTTTTTGCCTATGCGCTTAACTTTGGGTTGCTCGAGGACGAGCAAAATTTTAAGTGTTGGGTGGTGATAAAGGGTGAAAAGTGCATATTTTGAGTGTGTGAGTGTATTATTTCTTATGTGAGTTGCGAGAGTTCACACTTCTTTTGAAGTAAAAACATGTTCATTACGTGTGTCTTATGTGTAGGAACGAACTTGCTCGGAAAAGGATCAAATAGGAGAAAAATTGATGAAAAAATAGCTGAAAAGAAAAGTCCCAGACATCGAAGCAAGGTTCACTTCGCTACGCCGGGATCGGAGCAGAAGAAACAAGCTTCTCCAATCCGAAATAGAAGAAGAAAAATTCGCCCCATACAAACCCTAGTCACTATAAATACATCCTAAAACGTGATTTTGAGAGGGAGACACTACTTTGGAGGGAGAGAAGACTTTGGGGAGGCAAGAATGCGCTTGGAGCAAGGAGAAGGATTCAACTTCACGTTTTTTCCTCTTTCTTCTTATTTTCCATTGCCATGAATTCTAGTGTTGTATTTTTGCATACTAGCATGAGTAGTTAATTTCTTATCTAGGGTTTTGATGGAATATTTTAAAGGATGAATTTTTGTTACGTTTTTATATAATTTAGCCTTTGATATCCCTACTTGTTCAACTACGAGCTTATTTAGTTAATTAAAGAACTCTCAAATGACTATGCTTATTTATTATGTATCGCTTGAGAAAGAGTACATATTTAGGTTGTTGTCAAACAACGTAATTCCCAATGTATATGAGAGATCAATATGGCGTGTTTAAAAGCGGAATTAGAGATAATAAAGCTTTGACATGATCATAGTGACCAATGAAAAATGCGAGTTAGCGTAATTCGAGAGAAAATGACTCGTATATTATTGTAGTTGCTCGAGAGAGAATTACGATAAGTCGAGTGCTCATGTTCATTAGAAAATACTCAGGTGAAATTATAGGAGATGTAGCGGGAAGGATTCCGACATTTGAAAAAATCATAACTCTAGGCCTCCTTAATCTTGTCTCCAATCCTTAGTCTTGTTAGTTGATAATTTTACTGCTTTTAGTATTTATTAATTAATTAGTTATTATGATAATAACAATTTTTATAACTAGGAAATTAATTAAACTTGTATTTGAACAGTTTTAGCTAAGCCTTAGTTTTCTATGGGATTCGACTTCAGACTTTTAGACCGGATTATATTTACAGCAATCACTTATCCTTTTCAAGTCTGGAGCTGCGCGTGACCAGAGGGTTATGGAAAAAAGAGAGGGTTTAATTTTAATTAGTGATGTATGATGTCATTTAATTGGACAAAAATAGGTAATTAGAAAACTGTCCCAAAGCCAGGTCTGTTAGCGAATACTGAATAATACCATTATTATGCCAATATGATCACGGTGATGGCATAAAGGATGCAAAAATAATGGGTAATACAAAATTATCCCACTGGGGTTGTTATACTTTACCAAATGCACCCTTCTATTTTATGGTGGTCTTATGAACCCCTTTAACAACTTTGAACTAGTATTATTATCCTTTTTCGAGCCCACATGGCATGGAGAGTGTATATCATTTACTTAAAGAGAGTGATGGGATAAAAAAAGAACATTAATTTTTTTTTCTTTTACAAGATTTTTTATTAAATATTATTTTTTTACTTTTCTCTCTTTTCGTTTAACTTTACCTCATCCCTTTTCTCTTCTTTTACTTTTCTTCTTCTCTTCTTTCTTCTTCTTCTTCTTTAATCTCTATTAACAGATCCCTCCTCTACCACTTTACTGCCTCCATTTTCACCAAATCCACCAAAACTTTTCTTCACTAAAAAAATAAAAGAAGAAGTAAAAATTGCATGAGGCGTCCTATTTGGTTGCCTCAATTTAACCTATACTTATATTTCTAATATTAAGTTGTCTCCTCCTCTTCTCCTGCGACCTATGCGACTACTTTCTTCTTCTTCTTCTTCTTCTTCTTCTTCTTCTTCTTCTTCTTCTTCTTCTTCTTCTTCTTCTTCTTCTTCTTCTTCTTCTTCTTCTTCTTCTTCTTCTTCTTCTTCTTCTTCTTCTTCTTCTTCTTCTTCTTCTCTCTCAAACACATGAGACTCCGTGTAAATATTATTGATTGGATATGAAGCATTCCGTGACTCAATTATTAAATGCCATAACAAGAAGATAGACTCCATCCACAGCAGATTCTGCAGCACGCCGTGCCCCCGACTTTGGTGTAGTCGCCAACATCATCAAGCATAATTGGTTTCTACAGTAGATGCTGTTAGAGTTTGGGAGTTGACCCAACAACTTGGACCGTGCTAACCAAAGGCCTTTCGGCCAGTAGGGACCTTAAATCAATTATAGTACTTTTGTGTAGCAGTTGACACCCTAATAAAGTTTGGTACATCTAAAATTAATATGATCTCTTGCTTAATATGGAGCCTTAAAAGAGTTTATTGTCAAAACTCGAAGAAGAATCATCTGAAGTTTGGGACTGTAGGGCCAAACTTCACACATTACTGAGTTAAATTTTGTTTGAAGTTTGCAACTATCATGCCGTACTTCAGAAAAATTACTTGAAATTCAAATATAACAAGTTGATTTTGTCTAAAATTTGCACTACAAAGTGAAGAACTTCAGACTAATTTCTGAAGTTTGCACTATAAACCGAAGTTTTTCTGATTGCTTTTGCAAGTCAGGCCATACTTTAAACGAAAATATCTGAAGTTTTACTTTAATAAAGTCACACTTCGGGCAAAAAATTCTGAAGTTCAAACTTCAGACATAAATTTTTACAACTTCAGGCCCCGTATGCCTGAAGTTATCCGAAAAGTGGGTATGCTTGTAAACTTTTTTACAAAGTGGGTATAGGTTCAATTGTGACCCCAAAATCGGACATAGATGCAAAAGCCCCAAAAAAGTTACATTCCACATATTCAGCCATTAAATCACACTTCCGCTACTTTGATTGCTACAATCTCCACCACATTGATTTCAAAAGGAAGTTGTCGGTGCTTCGATTCGAAATGTTTGTGTCGTAGTACTCCCGCAAAGTAAAAGGGTACATCTGGTGAAGTGCAACAACCCCAATGGAATAATTATTTATTATCTCAATAATAATATTTCGCATAATTTAGTGGGAAATTCGACCCTTTGCCCTTTTCTTTTTGTCTATTAATTAGTACGGTTAGTATTAATTGGTCTCGAACATTCCCTTTAAGTTTGGATTTTTTTGGGTATAAAATAGTTAGTTTAAGTAATGTCGACAAGGTCTAATTCAAATTAAATGGTCGAAATTGAAGTCATAATAATGATTAACGGGGTACTAATTAACAAACCAAGTAGTAAGTTATTCCTCACACTGCTTAAAAATAGATTTAAGGTTTTCATTTCGTTAATCTTATTCGTTGCCTGATTGCTTATTGAATCTAGCATTTTATTATACGGTAACTAACTGCTTCCCTAATTAGAAAAAATAGTTTCATTTGGTGAAATAATGATTGCTTGATATTCCTTCAATCAATAAATAAAATGGTACAGTACATATTACACGATAGTA
Source organism: Nicotiana knightiana (assembly GCA_005239525.1). NCBI lineage: Eukaryota > Viridiplantae > Streptophyta > Magnoliopsida > Solanales > Solanaceae > Nicotiana > Nicotiana knightiana. Next base: position 14,474 of record ML373441.1, on the reverse strand, counting down.
GAAGGACTAGTTTGTTCTAAATTTGTCTATTAAGTAAATAGTCTTATCTTTTGGATAAATTTGTAAGGATTTTCAAATACTAGATTGTAGTTCATAAACAATCAACGTAAAATAAGGAAACTATCAGTTATGTATATTTATAAGTAGCTCATTATAAAAATTGGTCAATTCTTAAAATATTACTAATATTAGTCAATTAGCTATGTGTAGCAAAAAAGTCAAAATTTTGCTTTTTTTTGAGTGAGTGTTATTAGAATAGATTGTGTACATCTTAAGGAGCTTGAATCTCAGTTTTGAGATGATTTGGTGATGTTTTGGGGTGGTTTGAATTGAATATTCGAAATAAAAACTGAACATAAAAAAAATGATATGTGTATCACACTTCATATCATTTGTGTATCACATATGTGTCATATTTATATCAATTGTGTATTACATTACTTGTGTGTGAGATACATGCGTGATACATATTTGATACATGTGTCGCAGAAGAATTTTTTGAACTCGATTTAATTATGAATTTTGATACAAAACCAGTCTAAATCACCTCCAATCTTCCTCAAATTTTGTATATTGACTTATCTATATGTTTTCCATGAATTTCAGTTATACCCATTGAAAAAGTTCCTTTTTTTGCTTAGATTTTGGAATATTGTACATATATTTTTTGTATTTCATCACCTTATTTGCTTCCTTATCCATGAAATTTCCTTTCGGTCTTGCATCTAATGTTGCTAATCACGCTTAAAAATATGGAAAGAGATTTTTGCATGTGATTCTTCGGGAGAAAGAACCTTATTTATTTGATTTTTCAATTTTTATATGTGCTTGGCTAGTTTTGGTAAGTCTATGACTAATGACTAGAGGTTGGTAAGTTAAGACTAATTTGGGACATTTGTATAAGTTTCCCCATAAAATGCTATCCATTATTTAAAATTGTGAAACTATATGATTTTCACATAAAACACATAAATAATAATTTTAATCAAGAAAACTTACATGAATTCATGGTGTGTTCTTCTAATAATATTGAGCGGACACCTTGTTCTTGAGAAAATCAGTTTCTTTCTCTCTTAAACTTTTTTGTGTTCTTTTCAAAATAGGAGTGATAAATTACGCTGTTCTTCTTTAATAGGCACAGAGGGACCATGAGTTAGTTCTCACCTTCCATCAAAGTGGGTTAGTGAAAACTTATAATTATAATTAACTTCCCTTAATTTTATTCAAATATTAATTTAGCAATATTTATTAAGCCAAAATATTTTATAAATCTCATGTGGGCCATATTTTACAAAATCAACTATCAATTGGATATATCAACCGTAAAATCCTTACGATCTTTCTGTTTACCCTAAAAATCAGAGTAACAATTAAACTTATGTTGAGGTCTAAAAGATATGTAATTTAATTCAATACTGATTGATAATCGAGAAGATAAGTGTGTGAATTAAGTGAGCAAGATAGATCAAACCAGTGCGTGAGCATGCCTCGACCTCGAGCCAAGATAACCTCGAAAAGCCTTCAAATGAATAGTAGAATAAGGTAAAGAGAAACTAAAGAGCAATTCTGAGAGATGAGCACAAAAAGTAAGATTGTATATTCTTTTCTAATAATTGATGCCCTTTACAAACGAATAGGCTCCCCTTTATATAATAAGGGAGTCCTAAATAAGGTACATTCCTATTTCTGGCAAGGAATCTAATTTGTACAGCTGTCTAACCGCCTTGTACGAATTCGTACAAACCTGTTCCAGGATTTACACCTTGAACTTTGTGCCACTGAGGGAATCTTGCCCATTCTGTTATAAATCTGTAACTGCATTATCCCGAGGTGGGTTTTACTCGACCTCCAGTGTGAATTGTTTTGACCTTCGTACCTTGCACGCCTTACTAGTCTTGAGCTCGGTCTTCCAAACTTGTTTAATCCATTCGAACTTTGAGTCAGGGTAACCTCTCGAGCTTCTGAAATCGGGCGTACCCGATTTTGAGCGTATACAGATAGTCCCCGCGTTTCTTAGAATAAAGTGATAAGAAAAGATTTGAATTTCGTATTTCCGAAGTCTCTGATGATGACATCATCCTCATGACGCAAGCATTGAAGTGACCGAAACGTCCCATCGGTTCGCTTTCCCCAAAACATTAAATGTGCGCCAGCGCCGATCGGCCACTAGTGCCAATGAAATTTCGTCGGTTTCCTATAAATACTTGGTCATTTGCATCTCTTTTCTAATCTCTTCTTCTCCTCTTCCGCCACTGGTTCTTCTGTTTTCTTAATGCTAAAAACCACCAAATCTTATCTCTTTCCGCCTATTTCTACCAAAATCAATGGCTAAAACCTCTATAGATGTTCCTCAAAAAGAGGGAACCTCCTATTTTTCCTCCCGACCGGCCGGTGGGAAGGCGCTGGCCCTTCACGAAATCGTTTCCGGTGGCTATACCTTGAAGAACGAATTCACCAACGAGAATCCTCATGATGTCCCTGGCCGGTGCGAGCTCGCTTCGAGATACATATGCTCGATAACAAAGAAACATCTCGATGCTGTGAGGAAGGAGTGTGGTTGGGGGGACAAGGTCGTGATACAGTTCCCCACTTGTGAGGAGGACATTACTACCCACATGGAAGGGTTCTTAAGTATATACACTTATCCCTTAACGTTGGGTCCTCTCGATCCAATTGTGATCGAATTTTGAAGAAAATACCAGGTTACCCTGGGTCAAATTTACCCGTATTTTTGGCGGATAGTGATAATGCTCCGATTCTTTATCAGCAAGGCCGAGGGGCTCGAGTTTACCCTTAGCCATCTTATCCGTTTATACCGGTCTCAAAGCTTCCGAGGACTAATCAAACTCCAACGCCGGTCGACCAAATCCTTCTTCGCCAGCAATGATGAGGATAAGGATCGAGGCTGGATGAGCCGGTTCATCCGAGTGAAGACCACCGATGTCATCCCCGAGAAACAAATGTTGTTCCCCGAGAAGTGGAACTTCGACCGTAAGTGGAGCTCGTTTCCTTAGCACCTTTATGCATTTATTCTTTGCATAACGTTCTTTTCTTCACTTGCAGCGGTCCCTTGGATGCCCCATGCAGTCCTTGATCTCTAGGACTGGGTCCGTAAGTTGGCTGCTACCTCCTCATATCATAAGCGCAGGTGGCGTGACTTGTAGAAGGGCAAGTGGGAAGAAAAACACCATGGTAAAATCCTCGATGCTCCCTCCTTTATTTAAGAGTTATCCTTCCTCACGCTTGGTTTTTATTTGTGCAGGCATTGGTGATTTTTCCGAGATGAGACCGGCCCTTCTCCAGGAGAAAACAGAGTCCCGAGCCCCAAAGAAAAAAATGGACAATAAAAGGAAAAGGGCTTCGCAGCCCGAGGACCCTCAAGATAAAGCGGGGCCTACCCGGAGGTGAAAGAAGAACGTCATACATGTGGACATAGATTTAGTCCACAAGTTTTTGGATGACGAGGCTGACGAGTTGAAGATTCGGCTCTGATGACCTGAACCAGAAATCGGTCGAAGCTGTTAATCCCTCTGAGCCAGGTATCACACACCGAGGTAGGGAGACCTCGAAGGATGAAAAAGATGAAGCTCCTGAACCGCCCGAGGTTACAATTGCTCTGCAGCCTCCGACAAGTACCACAAAGAAAACAAGTTTTGAGATGCCCACAACCGAACAGAGCGCCTCAGGCGACCTACCCGAGGCCTTGATAATGGGTCAACATTTGTCTTTACCAGCCTACTCCGAAGAAACCATAAGGGATGCTCAGGCCCTGAAAACGTCCGAGTTAGGTGGAGCCCCTAGTGAGGATGATCCTTTCTAGGGTTGTTTCACCGGGGTTGATGATGCCAATTTCATCAATGCGTCCACGAACCTTCAAAGAGGCCCAACGTCTCTTCTCTAAGGTAAGCCTCAATTCTTGATGTTTCAACTCTCTCAATGTTGCAATTTTTCTTCCTTGCTTTGATTGATCGCTCCTTTTCTTTATAGGCATTTACCAAGTTTAAGGTCGAGCTGAGCCAATGCGAGGCTAATATAACCAAATCCTTGGGCGAGGAGAAGGCACTGAGTCTCCTTTGTGACCAAAATGAGAAGGAGCTTAAAACCTTCGTTCGGAGTTGACCAAGGCTCGAGAATATGAGGATGAGCTGGAATAGAAGGTAACTAATGTTTTGAAATTCGGAGGCTAATACTTTGATATCTCAGCTGCAGCAGAAGGTGGAGATTCTGGAGCAGCTTCGAGGTAAGGTTGGCCGGGTCAAAGCCGGGTGCAACCAATGGAAAGAAAAGATGGACCTCCTGGCTGCGGCGAAGGAGGTTGCACTGAAAAAATTAGCTGCTGCCGAGGTTCAACTTCATAATTCCATAGAGAGAAATTCGGCCTAGGCTGAAAAAGTTATTGAGCTCGAACTCAATCTTGCCAAGGCAGAAGCCGAAGTTGCTGAAGCCAGGGCCGAGGCCAAGAAGATTCAGGTTACGGCTGATAAAATCATTGTTGTATACTTGAAGGACACCGAAGCTTCTCAAACGAAGCTAAGAGAATCTTCTTCTCGGGAAAAGTGAAGTAACGACTATGCCAGGTGTTGATCTCGGAGGGAGACTCTCGAGGAGGTACATGCTAAGGGCTTCGATCTTTCAGAGGAGATAGCCCAAGCCAAGGCGGACGAAGCCGATGCCCGATTCCTCATTTCCTCTGATGATGATGATGAGGTAGAAGGCGACCAAGGCGGGTCCGAAGAAGAAGAGGGGGCCGAAGAAGAGACCACTCCTGATGGAAAGGTTTCCCCCAAGGGAGAAGTAGTTCCAGGAGAAAAGGCTGCCCCCAAGAGCGGGGATGCTCCCTCGGTGTAGTTAGGGACTTCCTCTTTGTATTTCTTTTTGTTGAACTCTTTGTACATACTATCTTTTGAATGTATATATAAAGAAGAATTTTCCTTAGATGTTTTCTCAATTTCTCTTGCTTTTTACTCTTCGAGCTGCATATTCGAGAGTCCTCCTTGAGTGGTTCCTTAGTATTTTTTCCTTTGCAATTTCTTGCACTAATTTCATCCTTCGAATGATGCATTCGAGGTTCTATCTCGGATGGTTCCTTTGAAGTTTCCGAGGTTGGGTTTGAATAAGATTTGAGCCTTCGGGATATATACCCTTAGTGTCGAATGATTACAGCTCTTCGAACAATATTCGAAAATGTTTGTTTGGGATCGGGGTGATCGAGCCTTTGGGTTTGGATAGGATGAAATTTTGAACCCTTAGTGTGTCGACCTTTAGGCTCTTTTATGTTGGACCTTAGGCTCTTTTATATCGGCCCTTAGGCTCTTTAGAAGCGACTATACTCTTTTCCTTTTTGGCTAAAGACCTAGTAAAATTTTCTCATGTCTTAGTATATATTTTTTATACTCATTGGGTTTTTTGAGGGTTCAACGATCGGAACCCAGATTTTCCTAGCTCGTTTGTGTTGAGGTGATTTAACACCTTGAAGGCTGATGTTATTGAAACCTTTAAATTATTTGGGGCAGATTTTATCGAAGCCCTTTCTTTTCCGAGGGTAGCCTTATTTAACCGGGTTTTCAAAGTATTTGAAGGCCTTAGTTTATGGCGGAAGTCGGACGTCTCTGAGCCGCGTTATTTTGGCCGTAGCCCGTAGTTTTAAATATGGCCATAGCCTTTGGGTATGTTCCTTGGAATTGTTTCCCAATAATATTTCAAATTTGTTCAAAATGTTAGTCCCCCAGTGCGATGGCCTTGGCTTTTACGTCAAGTAATGCCTCTTTGAGGTCTTAGGAGTTTGAGTTTACATGATTCGAACGTGTTGACTATTGATGATAGTCCCCGAGTTTTCGAGATGTGCTTATGTTTCGGCTCTTGAGCCTTTTCTCATTTAGAATTATAAGTATGGAGTAACAAATTTCTTCAAGACACAAAGTGTTGAATATAAATGATGCTTCTTTAAATAGCTCGTACATATGTACATGTTTTGCCTTTGAGGCTCGATTATTCTATACGGACACGGTTCCTCTGACCGTTTGGCCCGTTACAAGGTTTTCTTATCGAGACCTTCTTAGGCGTGAAGTATTTTGCTCGAAAATGCTAGCCCCCGAGTGTGATTTCCCCAGTATTCGAGGTTGATTGAAAATAAGCCTTGGATACTTGTTGAATCCCCCTTAGGTAGCATATAATTGTTTCCTCGTTAAACACCTTTCCGGAAAAACCCATTTGGGATAAAAATTGATCTAAGGAAAAAAGAGCGCAACACATGCTTTAAAATTTAAGGCCTTCGAGTTGAAGGATGTTTCGTCGTCTTCGATCGAGCACCTGCAATGATTTAGTTTCGTATATAAATGGAAAAAAGGAGAAAGTCATACCTTAGCAATAATATCGCTTGAGTAGCGATACATTCAAATTGTTTGGCAATTGTTCGCCTTCCATCGTGATAAGTTTTTAAGATCCCTTTCCAACGACTTTGATGACTTGATACGGTCCTTCCCAATTTGGGCCTAGTTTCCCTTCATTTGGGTCTCGAGTATTGAGGGTGACTTTCCTTAGAACTAAGTCCCTGACTACGAAGTGCCGAAATTTTCCCTCTTGTTATAATACCTTTCGATCCTTTGTTTTTGTACGGATATTCGAACAAGTGCAGCTTCTCGATTTTCATCCAACAGCTCGAGGCTAGTGTTCATAGCCTCGTTGTTTGACTCTTCGATTGCGTGCTGAAACCTGACGCTTGGCTCCCTGACCTCGACCGAAATCAATGCCTTGGAACCATACACCAAAGAGAATGGAGTTTATCCCGTGCTGGATTTCGACGTCGTTAGATATGCTCATAATACCTCGGGAAACACCTCTCTCCATTTTCCCTTAGCATCATTTAACCTCTTCTTCAAGTTTTGCATAATAGTTTTGTTCGTGACTCGGTCTGACCACTTGCGCTTGGGTGATATGGTGTTGATAAAATCCTTTTTATTTTGTGTTCTTCGAGGAAATTTGTCACCTTGATGCCGATAAATTTCTTCCCATTGTCGCATACTATTTCAACGGGTATCCCGAACCGGCACACGATGTGGTCCCATATGAAGTCTATGACTTCTTTTTCTCTTACTTTCTCGAAGGCCTGTGCTTCTACCCATTTTGAAAAGTAGTCAGTCATAAACAAAATAAACTTAACCTTACCTGTTGCCGTGGGCAGGGGGCCTACGATGTCGATCCCCCATTTCATGAATGGCCAGGGGGATAGGTGCAAACGTTTAGCATTTGTCACATTTTCAAACAAACTCTTTAGTATCTTTCTCCATACTATCCCAGTAGTATCAAGACCTAATAATCTTATGAATTAAAGAGTCAGCGCCGGAGTAGTTCTCACAAGTGCCTTCGTGGATTTCTCGCAAAACATAATCGGTGTCCCCCGATCCTAACCATACGACTAATGGTCCATCGAAGGTCCTCTTGTACAACGTTCTATTTTCATCCAGTGCGAATCGACTGCTTTAGCTCGTAGGGCTCTCGATTCTTTAGGGTCCGAAGGGAGCTTTCCATGCTTCAAATACTCAACGTATTTGTTCCTCCAATCCCAAGTCAAACTTGTAGAGTTTATCTCAACGTGAACTTCCTCGACCACAGACCTCGACAACTGAACAACAGTCCCCGGGAAAACATCATCTTCTTCGACTGATGAACCCAAATTCTCAAGTGCATCGGCCTCACTGTTTTGTTCCTGGGGTATATGATCCAACGTCCACTCCTTGAAGCGGTGCAATGTCACCTGTAACTTGTCTAAATATCTCTGCATCCTATCATCTCGAACCTCGAAGATTTTGTTCACTTGGTTCACTACTAACAGAGAGTCACATTTGTCTTTGATGACCTCTGCTCCCAGGTTTTTGGCTAATTTGTGACCTGCAATCATGGCCTCGTACTCGGCCTCATTGTTAGTTAATCTAGAAGTTTTGATAGATTGTCGAATAGTGCTACCCGTAGGTGGTCTTAAAACAATGCCGAGCCCGGACCCCTTCACATTCGAGGCATCGTATGTGAAAAGGGTTCATAGACCCGTTGATTTACCTGACTTTAATAGAAGTTCTTTCTCTACTTCGGGTACGAGGGTAGGAGTAAAATCCGCCACGAAGTCTGCTAGAATTTGAGACTTCATAGCCGCTCAGGGTTGATATTCAATATCATACCCACCGAGCTCGATGGCCCATTTGGCCAATCGGCCTGATAACTCGGGCTTGTGCAAAATATTTCGAAGTGGATAAGTAGTTAACACACATATAGGGTGACATTGGAAATATTGTTTCAATTTTCTAGAGGCACTTATTAATGCAAGTGCTAATTTCTCTAAATGTGGATACCTGGTTTTAGCATCTCCTAAGGTTCGACTTACATAATAAACAGGAAATTATGTACCTTGCTCCTCCCGAACTAGCATGCCGCTTACCGCTACCTCGAACACGGCCAAGTATAATTATAATTTCTCATCCGCCTTCAGAGTGTGAAGCAGAGTTGGGCTCGATAAGTACCGTTTTAATTCCTCCAACGCTTGCTGACATTCCGGGGTCCATGCGAAATCATTATTCTTTTTGAGCGAAGAGAAGAATCTGTGACTCTGATCCGATGACCTCGAGATAAATCTGCCCAAAGCAGTTATCCGCCCGGTCAGCCGTTGTACGACCTTCACATTGGTCACTATGGTGATTTCTTTGATGGCTTTAATTTTGTCGGGGTTGATCTTGATCCCCCTATTTGATACCATGAAACCCAGAAACTTGCCTGAGTCGACTCTAAAAGCACATTTGTCGGGGTTGAGTTTCATGTTGTATTTTCTCAGAACCTCGAACGTTGCCTGCGATTGAGTCAAATGGTTCTCCGCGCGCAGGGACTTAACTAGCATATCATCAATGTAAACTTCCATTGATTTACCTATTTGTTGTTAGAACATTTTATTAACTAGGCGTTGGTATGTAGCTCTCGCATTTTTCAGCCCTAAGGGCATTACATTGTAATAATATGTTCCATACTTAGTGATAAATGAAGTCTTTTCCTGGTCCTCCGGGTTCATTTGAATTTTGTTGTACCCAGAGTAGGCATCGAGTAAAGTAAGGATCTCGTGGCCGGCCGTGGCGTCGATCATAAAATCGATGTTAGGAAGTGGAAAGGAGTCTTTAGGGCATGCCTTGTTCAAATCTTTATAATCTACGCACATTCTAAGCTTGTTTCCTTTTTTAGGAACTACGACCACATTGGCTAACCATTCGGGATATTTTACTTCCCTAAGGGACCCTATTTTGAGAAGTTTAGTTACCTCGTCCTTTATGAACACATGTTTTACCTCGGACTGCAGCCTTCTCTTTTGCTTTACCAGTTTAAACCTGGGGTTGAGACTTAGCCGATGTGTTGTTACCTCCAGTGGGATCCCTGTCATGTTTAAATAGGACCACACAAAACAAGCTGCTCTACGACTCTCGACCTAATTATGTTGGCCGAGCTACCTGGATCCACAAGAACACGTTTAACTTGAATTTTATTTAGTAAAATAGAAATTACCAGGGCGTCGTTGTGGGGCTGAGAGAGGTCTTCTATTTCCTCATCGTTGAATGTAAGGGTACCTTCGGGCATATAATCTCGGGTCCATTTCTCTCTTGTAATCAACACTTTGGTGCGTTTGAAAGCAGGTCTCTATGGGATGTCGACCCCACCAACGATCATGTGGATGATATGCTGGGGTTCTTCTTGCTCATTCGTTCTACTGGCGTGATTTTTGGCCCTGTCACTGAGGAACTCTCGAAGGTGACCTTCGTTGAACAACCGAGCTACCTCTTCTCTCAATTGTCTACAGTCCTCAGTCCTGTGGCCATATGTACCATGATATTTACACATCAAGTTAGGATTCTTTTAAGAAGGGCCAGTTTGTATAGGCCTGGGCCACCTGATATCTTTAATCATTCCAATGGCCGAAACGATAGCTGAGGCATCAATGCTTAAGTTATACTCTGATAATCGAGGTACTTCTGCGGGATCGGTGTACTTGTCAAATCCATTCTAACTCCTGATTCCCCGAGAGTTTTGCACCCGATCTTATCTTCGATCATTTCAGAGGGGATTGCGTCCCGAACTGCTACTTCTTCTATCCGAGACATGTGGTTGGTACCTTTCTCTATTTGACCTCGATTCTCTGTCGTTATCCCTCGAAGCCTTTACTGCTAACCTGTTCGGGTGGACTGACCCCGAGGGGGCTCCCAACTGTTCGTCCTTGACCCTAATCTTTGACTGGTAACGATTATGCACGTCTGCCCATGTAACAACAGGGTATTCAACCAGATTCTACTTCAACTGTCGTGACGCTATCGAACTTCGCTCATTTAACCCTTGTGTGAAATTTTGAACGGCCCAACCATCGGAGACTGGTGGTAACTCTATTCGTTACATCTGAAATCGAGACACGAACTCTCTCAACATTTCGTTGTCCCTTTGTTTAATCTTGAAAACGTCTGATTTTCTAGTTGCAACATTTATAGCACCAGCGTGTTCCTTTACAAATAAATCTTCCAACATGGCGAATGAATCGATAGAGTTCGGGGGCAATTTTTGATACCAAATCATTGCTCCCTTAGATAAAGTTTCCCCAAATCTTTTCAGCAAAACGGACTCGATCTCATTGTCGTCTAAGTCATTTACCTTTATGCCGCATGTGTATGTAGTGATGTGCTCATTAACATCGGTAGTCCCGTTGTATTTAGGTATGTACGGCATGCGGAACTTCTTTGGAATAGGCTTCGGGGCCACGCTTGGGGGAGAAGGCTTTTGTACGAACCTTTTGGAATCCAAACCCTTTAAAATTGGAGGTGCCTCCGGTATCTGGTCGACTCAGGAGTTGTAAATCTCCACCTTTTTGTCATTATCTTCGATCCTCTTTTCTCCTGATTCGATCCTTCTGGTGAGTTCCTAGAGCATTCTCATGATTGTAGGGTCAGTCCCCGATCCACTATCATTCGACTTCTTGGGCACCGGCTCAGTTCGACGAGTGGTTTGTGGCTCAGCCACGCTCGTCGTTTCTTGATGGCTTTGTAGTTAAGCAATAGAAGTCTGCTGAGCTTGCAGCATTTCAAAGATTACTTGGAGGCTAAATCCCCAATCTCCTAAACCCTGCGTTCCTTGACCACCAGGTCGGGCCTCCATGCATATACTCCCTCCGATGTCTGCACCTAAGTCCGTATTTAGAGCAACGCGCGAACCAACATCGACTGGTTCTACAATCGGCACTACCCCGGGGTTAAGCGGTGGTACACCGGCCCTGAAGCAACTGCATTGTCATTTTTCCCGTGAAATTCGAGGCCATCACTGCCGTGCATGGGTGCGTTTTGCGAGTTCGACATATTTCAACCTGAAAAGAAAGAGTCTTTGACAAGAACAAGTGTTAATTATGAAGTCATATCCTAGAGAGAGATCTCTGGAATTATCCCTTAGATTGTAAACAAGTTATGCTGGATTATAATGTGGGTATTATAATACGGGAATTAAATAATAACGAGATTATTTAGTTGATATACTTTTACTTGTTGATGTTTTGGTTTATTGGAAAGAAATTGAGATATACGCACTGAATGAGTAAGTCGCCAATCCATGGACTATGAATATATTTTATTTGTCATGTTACGGGCATGCATTTTACTAGAAGTTTCTAATCTACCCTTGTGTGATTCTTATCAAAGCATATACTTGAGGGATGGGTGAAGGGCAGACGATTTTAAAGTGGATTCCCCACCCATTAGATAACGACGATCAACAAGATTTCGCTATCCGCTATCGAATTTATTTCCAATTTCAAGAGCTTAGATCGAATCGGTCTTATAAATATGTATTTTATTTAGAAGACTTGGAGAAAAGTCTTTGTGAAGGACAAATTAACCGCTTATTTAGAAATTTATTACATATCGTTTCATGATGTATCATATTGTATAGTATTATATTGTATCGTACTATTTTAAAAAAATATAAAGTTCGGATAGATTATATCATTTGCCTTTGTTTCATGACACACCGACAATATGAAGAATAATTTACAATATTATATTAATAAAAAAAGGGCGCGAGGTAAAATTCTCATATAAAAAAAAGGGTAAAAAGATAAAATATAACTATTATTGGGAGCATTACACAAAAATAAAGTCTACCCACATACATTGCAGCAAAATAACTCAGTTATAACTTTGCAAGTCTATATCCCATTAACAATAGGCCAAATTTCGAAAAATGAGCATTTTTCTTATTGTTTTTTTATTCCATAGATCTTCAAGCACAAAAATTGGGTGATTTTTTATTCTTCTTCCTTAAGTTTGTATGTATTCCTATTCCGTCTACAAAAAAGCAAATAAATATATAATACAACCCGAGAACCTTAAAAAAAATTTCTATCCCAAATTTCAAATAGTAGAAATAAAAATTGAAAAAATTGTTGCACATGATTTTGGAGATAAATAAACAAGAAAGTCAATTTATACATTGATTGTTCGAGAAAAAATAAAAATTGAACATATAAAAATTTCAATTTTAGATTTAACTGCACATGTGCATTACATGTATAATTATGTATAACTTTGTATAAACTTGTATATAAAATCTCTAATAATGTATACCAAAAAAAATAAGACAAAGAAGAAAAAGAGAAGAAAGTGCCAAACTTTCATGGATGCCTATTATACACGTACAATGTATGTATACACTTATACATAAAAACATAGATAATTTGTATTACATTATACGCAGATATACACATTTATACATGTTTATACACTATTGTATAAGTGTGTATAAACATTACCCATGTTTACCCTAAAATCTGAGTAACAATTAAAATATTATTGAGGTCTTAAAGATACGTGATTCGGTCCACTACTAACTAATAAACAAGAGACTAAATGTATATATCAAAGAAGTAGTTTGAATCAAACCAGTGTGTAAACAGGTCTCGACCTCGAGCTTTGATGGCCTCGAGGTACACTAATATGAACAGTAAAGTAAGAACAAATAAGTTAAGAGACAGTTCTGATGAATGGAGAGCAATGAAGTAAGAGTGTATATTCTTTGGCAATGATTGACGATCCTTACAAATGAATGGGCTCTCCTTTATATAATAGGGGAGTCCTAAATAAGGTACATTCCGTTTCTCATAAGGAATCTAATTGTACATCTGTCTAACTGCCTAGTACAAATTCGTACAAATCCGTTCCGGAATTTACGCCTTGATCTTTGCACCATTGCAGGAATCTCGCTTATTCTGTTACAAACCCATAACGGCATTATCTCAGAGTAGATCATATTCGGCCCAAGTACTCGTCGTGCGCTTCGATCTTCGGGCCTTATACTCCGTTATCAGACTCAAACTTGGTTCATTAGGTTCGTTGAACTCGAGCTCGAAGTGACTCTTTAAGCCCACGAAATCAGGCATACCTGATTTTGACCGTACACATATAGTCCCCACATTTCTTAGAATGAAATGATAAGAAACGATTTAAGCCTCGAATTTTCGGAGTCCCTAATAATGACATCATCCTCGTGATTTAAGCGTTCGAGGTGATTGAAACATCCCGTCAGTGCGCTTCCCCAAAACATTAAATGCTTGCCAATGGTGGTCGGCCATTAATGCCACCAAAACGTCTTCGCTCACCTATAAATACAAAGTTCCTCAACCCATTAAGGACTTTACTTCCTCTTTTCCACTCCTCTAATTTCTTCTTCTCTTCATAGCTCTCTCTTTTGCTACTAGCTTCTCCCCCCTTTTAGTGCCAAAAGTTATCAAATCTCATCTCTTTCCGCTTCTTTTAACCAGAAATAATTGCTAAAACTTCAAAAACCGTTCCTCAAAAAGAGAAGGCTTCCTCCCCCTATTCCCATCCGACCGGCGACAAGGCGTCGGTCCTTTACGAGATTGTTCCCGGTGCTTGCACCCTAAAGAAAGATTTTAACATCGAAAATCCTCCCGCTGTTCCTGGTCGGTGTGAACATGCATCGAGATACATCTGCTCGATAATGAAGAAACATCTTGAATCTATAAAAAATAAATACGGTGGAGGGATGGGGTCGTGGTACAGATCCCCACCCACGAGGAGAGCATTACCACTCACGTGGAGAGATTTCTAAGTGTGTACCCTTACCCCTTCATGTTAGGTCCCTGATCACGCTCAACTATGTCTTATAGAAAGACTAAACGGGCGCTGCAAATATAATCTGGGGTATTACACCCAAAGTCGATCCCACAAAGAATTGAACGTATCAATTGAGTCTATAAAATACTAAACTAGCGTTTAATCAAGTTTCTCAAGACTTTTGAATATCAATTTGTGTTGTTTAACTAATTCTACTAACAAAATAATAAACTAGTAATTGACTAACAATTTAATGTAAACAATGATAATAAAGGTCTAAGGTTATGGTTTCCCCCGTTGGTGAATTCTTTCTCGGATACTTCTTATAGCTTGATTAATCGT
>ML373439.1:47378-59551 GCA_005239525.1 Nicotiana knightiana | reverse complement strand
GTGTTGGGCCAGCGAAAAGATAAGGTAATGCACCCAATTTACTACGCAAGTAGGACATTTAGTGGAGCTCAGCTGAATTACACGGTAACAGAAAAAGAAATGTTGGCTATAGTATTTGCATTTGGCAAATTCAGGTCCTACCTGATCGGGTCAAAAGTGATCGTGTACACTGATCACGCAACCATTAGGTACTTGGTAGAGAAAAGAGAATCTAAGCCACGCTTAATTCGTTGGGTGCTTCTTTTGCAAGAATTTGAATTGGAAATTCGTGACTGTAAGGGAACGGAGAACCAAGTCGCTGATCATTTATCACGCCTTGAAGGTGCTAAACAGGCACCTGAGGCTGAGGATATTCTGGAAACCTTTCCAGATGAGCAGCTGCTGGCCACAAATGTGAGAGAGGTTCCATGGTATGTAGACATTGCTAATTACCTGGCATGCGGCATTGACCCTTATGAGCTCTCCTCTGTACAAAAGAAAAGATTCTATCGTGATAGACGTAACTACTATTGGGATGAACCTTATTTGTTTAAAATTTGCATAGATAACATGATCTGGAGGTGCGTCCCCGAGATAGAACAATGTGCTATTTTGTAGGCTTGTCACGCAGCTCCTTATGGAGGACATTTCGTAGGAGTCCGAACAGCAGCTAAAGTTTTGGAGACTGGGTTTTATTGGCCCACTGTGTTCAGAGATGCCCATCAATGGGTAAAAGGATGCAATGAATGCCAAAGGATGGGAAACATATCCCGTCGTCATGAAATTCCAATGAATCCAATACAAAAGGTAGAAGTGTTCGATGTTTGGGGGATAGATTTCATGGGTCCTTTTGTCAGATCATACGACAATAAGTATATACTTGTTGCTGTAAATTACATGTCAAAATGGGTAGAAGCGGAAACATTCCCCACCAATGATGCAAAAGTGGTGGTGGGGTTCTTAAAGAATAATATATTCACCCGCTTTGGGACACCAAGATCCATTATAAGTGATGGAGGCACGCATTTCTGCAATCGTGTTTTCGAAAATTTGCTGGCTAAATATGACGTACGTCACAAGGTAGCAACCCCATATCACCCCCAAACTAGCGGGCAGGCCGAAGTATCAAACCGGGAAATAAAGAGTGTACTAACCAAAAATGTTAATGCCACAAGAACTGATTGGGCGAAGAAACTTGATGATTCCCTCTGGGCCTACAGAACCGCATTTAAAACACTAAGCGGTATGTCTCCATACAAGTTGGTATTTGGTAAGGCCTATCACCTGCCCGTCGAACTAGAACATCGAGCCTGGTGGGCATTGAAGAAGATGAATCTGGATTTTGATACTGCTGGAGAAAATCGGATCACAGAATTACAAAAATTAGAAGAATTCAGAAGCCAAGCATTTGAAAGCACTAGGTTGTATAAAGAACGAGTGAAGAGACTTCACGATAAAAATATTGTGGACCGGGATTTCAGACCAGGAGACAAGGTATTACTGTATCATTCAAGATTAAGAATGTTTCCAGGTAAGCTCAAGTCCCGATGGTCTGGCCCGTTTAAAGTGGTCAATGTATTTCCTTATGGTACTGTGGAGATTACTGCTGAAAATGAGTCTAATACCTTCAAGGTCAATGGACAGAGATTAAAAATATATGTTGGAATGACTGAAGCCAATATGTTGGCTATTGTGCACCTGGGTGAACCTAATACACCAGACAATCCTTAAATAGCTTTTAAGCTGCGTCGTGCCGCGACGTTAAATCAGGCGCTTCATAGGAGGCAACCTATTGATTTGTTGTAATAGTCGTGCCACGACCTTAAATAAGGTGCTTATTGGGAGGCAACCCAATGCGTAGTAAATATTAGATTAGCTAGAAGTATTTAGTATAATTATAGGTACTAACGAGCTTGCAGGTGAATTCGGGTGAATGGAGGAGTGTATTAGCATGACGAAAGGGGGGAACATGGCTGGCGTTAAGAGCCAAACGCCTGGCTAACGCCAGGGTAAGGCTGGCGTTATGGGTGTAACGCCTGGCTAACGCCAGGGCAAGGCTGGCGTTAAGGGTGTAACGTCTGCGTAACGTCTGGGGGAGGCCGGCGTTATAACTGAAACGCCTGGCTAACGCCAGGGTGCCCCGACTTTCTGATTAAAACGCATGACTAACGCCAGGTAAGTTCATTTTTCCTATTTTCTTCATCTCCCAACTCTCTATCAAGCAATTTTCACTCCCAAGCACACACCTAAACACTGATTGTCTCTCATACCCACATCAAATCACATATCTTGACACACTCATCTTCACTTCGTCAAAACACAGCACCTTTAACACCCCATTATCACCTACCACACACACAAGATATGCACAGGTTAAAAATTCGTGGTACACTTCATCTGGCTAATATGCATCTTCATCTGGCTAACATACATCATACGTGAGGTATGATTCTAACCCTATACTTTATTCACTCGAATTTGAGTTGGTGAAAAGTGTATCATTGATTTCATGATGAAGTTTTTATGGGTTTATGAAGTTCTTGAAATGTGTTGTAGGGAGTTATGCACCCCAAGTCCCAAAACGCTTTAGGAATGAGCTGAAATGGTGAAATTAAGTGGTATTATGGAACCCCAAAGTGATTTGGGAACATGAGGCAGTCCCTCAAGTCCATAAGAGCTTCCATGGCAATCGTGCCAGCCAAGTGCTCGATGTAATGCCTCAATGGCAATACATGCCCCATATGGAGCCCGAGTCTCCGGAAAAAAAAAAAATACCACAAGCGCCTTACATCTTGAATTCCATGAAATTTTAAATGAAAAGTGGATCACAAGAAGCTAATAGGTAGCAATGTGTGTAAATTATCATAAACTTGACGAGGTGAAGTCTTAGTAACCTTCGCAAAGTGCGAAAACAGACAGTATATACTTTGTGACACTAATTCATTACTGATTATTGTGCAGGTAAAACAATGTTACCCAGAAGAGCCACCGACAAGGGAAAGGCCACATCTTCAGCCCCGCCGAAAACCAAATCAAAACCCCCACCAACTCAAAAGAAAAGAAAAGGAGGAGATGCTACTTCTAGCATGACTGGTGAGGAAGCAGTAGCTGCTATGTGGAAGCAACCCGTTGGTCAAAGAGAATATGGTGTCAACAGCATACCACCAAACTCCAGGAAATGGTATGCTCGTTGCAAACCCAAGTATGTCCACCCGGAAGGAGCTATCAGCGATGGTCCTCTTAGAACTAAATTCCCAGCAATTTGGAGGAGTATCTATGAATTGGGTCTGGGATATGTGTTCAAAAACCATAGCAACATCAACCTCAATTTAGTCCAGGAATTCTATGCAGGGTTTGACCCTAAGGACAAGTAAGAATTGGTGCCAATTCGTGGGCACTTGGTGGATTTTTCGGCCAAGTCCATATGTGATTCTTAGGAGCACCAAATGTTCCGGTGGAGCCTCTATAGAAATTTATCCGCCATCCTAACTATAGAGATGTGAGGCATACACTTTTTGGGGTTGATTCCAAGGCTGCCTGGATTCGGGATAGATCCACTAATCATCATAAAAGGTTTCCCAAGAAGAAGATGAAGGCTGAAACACATGTATGGCTGAAACTGATTAATGCACGGATACTATCGTGCACCCATGACACCTTAATCAGCCGAGAGGGGATTTGTGTTCTCTACTTCTTAATGAATGGGCATCAAGTGAATGTGGGCCACCTGATTCGCTACCAAATGGGGTTGGTGCGTGCCAACAATAGAATTGATCGAATTCCTTTCCCGAATTTCCTGACTCAGTTCCTGCTAGATAGTAACATAGTGGTTGAGCCCGACTTTGACCACATTATTGATCAACAACTCACCGGGAAACTGACATCACTGGCTTAAGACTAAAAGAAGAGTCTTCACTGACCAATGCTGAGCGTTATGCCATGGATGATAGCTTCATGGCCCATCTCTATGGGATGATGGATTTGCAGTTGCGCATAGGAGGTCGTCCGGCGTCGGCTACTGAAAGGGACGAGTTGGATCAGAGGTATCCGCTCAATGCTCATGCTCAGCAGATGATAGGAGCAAGTGAGGGGTACAGACTCCCAGATGATGAAGATATAAACACACCTGATGGTTCTGATGCGGAGCTAATGCGCTCGGATGAGGATGATAATGGAGAGGATAAGTTTGAAGAGGAATGGAGAGCGTCCGATGATGAAGACGTTGAGTGAACAGGAAGTATCTTGCACCTTGTTTTACTTTTTGCTTTGTATATATATGATGCACTGAGGACAGTGCATGAACTAAGTGTGGGGTGCTGTATATATAGGTGTTGTGTGAATTGTGTTGCTTGTTGTTTTATTTCATTTATTTTTAGTTTTTATGTTTAGTGAGATGTTTTTATGTTTGTTTGTTTTTAGCTTTTATGTTTTGTTTTATTATCTTAAAATAAAAAAAAAATAAAAAATAAAAAAAGGGACTCTTCCCGACGATGGATCTCTTAGACAAGTTCTCTTGAGGGAAGTAAGTCTAACGAAATTTTTTGTTTTGTTTAAGGTAGTGTAGTAATTCCGCCTTTGTTTTTCTTTGGACCACGGTTCTTTTCCAAGGTTTTTAATTGAACCGGGTGTAGGTAGTTTTTAATTTTTAGGAATAGTAACCACATGGTTAAGGGCTTTATAGTAGCAATATCTCGAAACGTGCTAATGCCTTGAGAATAGTCAGTACTTTGGTTGTGACGCTTAGGCTCAATTTTTTTGACTCCAGGATAAATACCTTAAATCATGAATTCTTAAGATTTGCTTAACTGCTTTGACTGGAGTGTCGTGACATATCCAACCCTGAGTGAGTTATTTGCCAAGTGTGTGTGAGGTTTGTATGTTATTCTGTGCATTGCATTTGATGTCTAGAACTTGTCCCGTGTGTGTGCAAAGCGAAATAGAAGTTTTGTTCAGTCTTGGAAGTGATATAAGCATTTCTTTGTTGAGCCAGATATATATATTTTACCCACCTAATTGTTATGTATCGTAGTTAACCCCATTGAGCCTAATCCTGTTTCTTTGGCAACCACATTACAAGCCATACCCCTTTTTTGAATCAATCATATATTTGAACCTTGTCACCTCTCGTAAGCACTGAAAATGTTATGAAATATGGAAAAATTAAAGTGTGGGGTGGTAGGTTGGTTTTTGAGGGGAATAATTGAAATAAGGAGAAAGGTGCACTGTTTTGAAAAAGTAAGAGTCACTTAGAAAAAAAAAAGAGAAAAAGAAAAAACTAATAAATAGTGGTATTGTTGTGAAAGAAAAATATATGTGATGACTCTTAATGTAATTGTGCTTAAAAAAGTATGTGGTAATAACATTGTTGTGAAGGTGGAGTTTGGCTTAATATAAGTTTGAGGTTGAATGCGAAAGTATATGTATTAATGTGCTTAGGGAGGTGTAGTCACTCTTATATCCAAATGTATCCTACCCATCCCGCAGCCTACATTACAACCAAATAAATCCCTACTTGATCCTAGACTAAATAAGCTCGATTAGTAGAGTAGTACACTACGGGCAAGCCTATGGTGCATCTTTTGTGGCATATGAATATTATTTCGGAGAGCGAGTGAATTCTTTCTATCTTGAGTTCCTAAGTGTTCTTAAAATTTCATTGTGTGTGGAACTAACTCTTGAATTTGGTGAGGGCACATGATTCACGAAGGAAAGGTAATGTTGTTGACCTCTAAGTTAGAGTAGTGAGTGGATTATGAATAAAGCATGGTATATGTGAGTCAACTATTGAGGTGAGGATGTCACACCTCTGTGATTGAAATGTTTTAAAAATTCTTGGTATAACGTGTTAAGGGATTTGCTTAATAAGTGTGTACATGAGTGTAGTTTGATTGCTCGAGGACGAGCAAATGTTTAAGTGTGGGGTATTGATGCGAGGCTAGAATTCATGGTTTAACATGTTATATGCCCTACATTTTATGTGCGTTAATGATAAAAATACACTTTTTATGTGCATAATAGAGTCTATTTCATGTGTAGGTGAATTGGAGATGGAAGCCGAGCTAAAGGGATGCAAATACATCGAAAATACGCTCAAGAGGCGAGGAGGAGTGCACCGGGCTATAGCCGGGCGTTTGAGCCCAAACGCCTAACCCTGCCTGGCGTTAGCCAGGCGCCAGAGCCCAAACGCCTGACCCTGCCTGGCGTTAGAGCCCAAACGCCTGCCTTAGCCTGGCGTTATCCAGGCGCCAAGGCCCAAACGCCAGGCCCATGTTCCGGCTAAATTCGAGTTTTTGAAAAGTTTAAGTGTCTCCCGGTTGGAATACAAGTTTCCTACACGTTTAAGGTTTATCCAAAACATAAAAATAGACCCCAAAAACACAACTTGAAGGGGGATTCGAAGAGAGGAAGTCATTAAAGTGAAGAAAAACCTGTGGATTACTACTCAGCAAAGCAAAAACACTGATTTTATCTCCTTAGTTCATTACTCTGTAATTCAATTATGCACGTTATTTTAGATTTGATATTTATGAATATGAGTAGCTAATTTTCTTAATCTAGGGTTTTGGTGGAACCCGTTGGGGGACAAACTTATGGTGATATTAATATAGTTTGGTTGATTGTTCATCTCTATTTGTTCAACTACGTTCTTGTTGTAGCTAATTGAATGGCCATCAATTAGCTGTGCCTATTTAGTGTGTATCTACTTGAGAGAGAGTGCATATTTAGGTAATTGTTTGAACAACACCACTCCCAGAGTATAGACGAAAGTCATAACCGAGGGTTTAGAGGTTGGATTAGAGATAACGATACCTCGGGTGCAATCTAAAGTGAACTGTATTGCGATCTAGCTAGCGTAACTTGAGAGAGTGCGTCTAGTAAATTATCATAATTACTTGAGAGAGATTTATGGTAGATAGAGTGTTCATGATTGATAGAGACAACTAATCAAGCTATAAGAAGTATCCGAGAAGGAAGTTCACCGACGGGGGAAACCATAACCTTAGACCTTTATCATAATTGTTTACAACACATTGTTAGTAATTGTTAGTTATTATTATTGTCAGTAGAATTAGTAAAACATCACCAATTTATATTAAAAAGTCTTGAGAGAATTGATTGAGTAAAAGTTGCGTATTCTAAAGACTTGATTGATACGTAAATTCCCTGTGGGATCGACTCTAGGCATAATACCTCGGATTATATTTGCAACGCCCGTTTAGTCTTTTATTAGACATAGTTGAGCGTGATCAGTGCCTAATGTGGATGGGCTTCGGGAGTTGATTCTTGAGGAGGCCCACATCTTGCGGTATTCCATCCATTCGAGTTCCGCAAAGATGTAATAGAATTTGAGATAACACTATTGGTGGAGAAGGATGAAGAAGGATATAGTTGGGTTTGTGGCAGGTGTTTCAATTGTCATTCGGTTAAGTATGAGCATCAAAGACTGGGTGGCTTGCTTTAGAGGTTAGAGATCCTAGAGTGGTAGTGGGAGCGGATTACCATGGATTTTGTATTTGGACTCTACGGACTTTGAGGAAGTTCGATGCTATTTGGGTGATCGTGGATCGGCTGACCAAGTCAATTCATTTTCTCCCAGTGATGACTACTTACTTTTTCGAGAGATTGGCTGAGATTTACATTAGAGAGATTTTCCGCCTTCATGGTGTCCCAGTTTCCATCATTTCAGACAGAGGTACACAGTTCACATCGCAGTTTTGGAGAGCCGTACAGCAGAAGTTGGGTACCAGGGTGGAGCTGAGCACATCCTTTCACCCTCAGACGGACGGGCAGTCCAAGCCATGATTCAGATTCTAAAGGATATGCTCTGTGCTAGTGTGATGGAGTTTGGAGGGTTATGGGACCAGTTCTTGCCACTTGTAGAGTTCGCCTGCAACAACAGCTACCAGTCCAGTATTTAGATGGCACTGTCTTAGGCTCCCGATTGTTGGGTACAGAGTTGGTCCAAGATGCCCTGGATAAGGTGATGGTGATTCAGGATAGACTTCGTACAACCCAATCCAGATAGAAGATTTTTGCGGACCGGAAGGTTCGCGATTTAGCATTCATGGTTGGAGAGCGGTCTTGCTTTGGGTATCGCCTATGAATGGTGTCATGAGGTTGGTGAAGGAGGGCAACTTGAGCCCGAGGTACATGGTCTTTTTCAGATATTGCGGCGTGTTGGGGAGGTTGTTTGTGAGCTTGGTTTACCTCCCAGCCTAGCAGAAGTTCATCTGGTATTCCACGCTTCTATGCTCCAGAAGAATCACGGTGATCCGACTCACATTTTGGATTTCAGCTCAGTCCAATTGGAAAAGGATCTATCTTATGTTGAGGAGCTAGTTGCTATCTTGGACAAGAAGGTCATAGAGCTGAGGTCAAAGAACATTGCATTAGTAAAGGTCCAGTGGAGGGGTCAATCGGTTGACGAGGCGACTTGGGATACCGAGCGGGATATGCGCAACTAGTATCATCATCTTTTCACAACTTCAGGTATGTATTTATACTAGTTCGAGGATGAATGATTGTTTTAAGAAGGGAAGGATGTAACGAGCCGACCGATCGTTTTGAGAGTTAGAGCCCCCATACCTTATTAACTTCTTTCCCAATATATTATTCTGCTATATTGGGTTGCTGGGAGGGTTTTGGTTTTTGAAATGAATTGAGACACTTAGTCTCTTATTTGGGAGCTTAAGTTGGAAAAGTCGACAAGATGTCGACTTGTGTGTAAAAACCTCGGGTTTGAATTTTTATGGTTCCATTAGCTCCGTTTGGTGATTTTGGACTTAGAAGCGCATCTGGAATGTGAATTGGAGGTCTATAGTAGATTTAGGCTTGAATTGACGAAAGTGAGAATTTTGGCGATTTTGGTCGGCAGTGGAAATTTTGATATCGAGCCCGAAATGGAATTCCGGAAGTGGGAGTAGGTTTGTAGTGTCATTTTTGACTTGTGTGTGAAATTTGAAGTCATTATGACGAGGGTTGATATGTTTTTGCGTCGTTGTAGAATTTAGAAATTTCAAAGTTCTTTAGGCTTGAATCCGTGCATAATTCATGTTTTTGATGTTGTTCGATGTGGTGTGAAGGCTAGACTAAGTTCGTATGGTGGTTTAGGATTGGTGGGTATGTTTGGATGAGGTCCTGGGGGTCTCGGGTGTGTTTCATATGCTTAACGGAATGAGATTTGGACTTATGCCATTACTGAAGTTCCAGGCTTCTGGTGTTTTCGCACCTGCAGTGGGGAGACCGCAGGTGCAGGATCGCACGTGCGGGAGATGTAGCGAAGATTCGGGTTTGGGCAGCCCAGGCTGGGTTTGCAGGTGCGACTCCTTGGTTGTAGGAGCGCATCCACAGGTGGGGCGCTCCTTTCGCAGATGCAGATCCAGGGACCCTTAGTCATTTCCGCACCTGCGAGATCACTGGGCAGAATCGAGGGTTGATGTTCATTTTCGCAAAATTCGATTTTGAGCTCGAGAAAAGGCGATTTTTTGAGGGTTTTGAAGAGGAAAACATTGGGTAATGATTTCTAACTCTACTTTGATCACATTTCATTAATCTATTGATGTTTTCTTCATTTAATCAAGGAATTTGAGTGAGAACGTGGGAAATCGGGGGAAGAGTTCCCCAATCGAATTTATAAGTTTTCAGTGGGAATTAATCATGGTATTTGGATGATTTTTGTACGAGTGAACTCATGAGTGAATGAATATTCTTAATTGGTAACTTTTATCTGATTTCGATACGTGGGCCCGGGGAGGCTTTTTGGGCATTTTCCTATTTTCTTTCCTTCACCTTGATTTCATTAGCTAGATTAGTTACTTGTAGCTATATTTACGTTATGTAATTGATTTTATTAGATTTGGGCCATTCGGAGTTGGATATTCGTGGCAAGAGCGTGGTTTCAGATTGGTTCGAGGTAAGTGGCTTGTCTAACCTTGTATGGGGGGAACTCTCCTTATGATTTTGGTTTTGTTTGATAGATGGGAGCCGTGTACGTTAGGGGACGAGTACGTACACGGGCTATTTGTTGTAAAATTGCATTTTTCACCAAATCGTAACCTATCTTCCCTTGTATGAACTACAATAGCATATGTAACTACCTTGTCTAGATTAGAAAAGCATGCCTACGTGTTTTGACTGTCTATTTGAACTCTGTGCAACATGTTTAGTGAAAATTTTTCTTTCTTTGGTTTGAACTTAGCCTAAACTATAGGTTTCTTGCAGTAATTGTTGTGTTTATTTGTTGAGCTGCATATTTACTTCGGGGCTACGGAACGGTATTCCGGGAGACCCCTTGTACTGCATATTTATTTTGGGGCTACAGAACGGTATTCCGAGAGATCCCCCAACACTGGATATTTACTTTGGGACTACGGAGCGGTATTTCGGGAGATCCCCCTTACACATTTACGTTTGGGACTACGGGACGGTATCCCGGGAGATCACCCTATTGTTATTAATGTGTTCTGAGCTGAGGGCTTTCTTTGACTTCTTGTCCTGTAGATTTCCGTATTTGTTTTAATTGTAATATATTTCTTTTCGTCTTATTTCATTATATTTATACTGGCAGTGCTCTGACCTGTCCTCGTCACTACTCGACCGAGTTTAGGCTTGGCACTTACTAGGTACCATTGTGGTGTACTCACGCCCTTCCTGCACATTTTTTGTATGTAGATCGAGGTACCTCTAGTCTGCCTCAGTATTAGTCCAGCAACAACATCCACCAGAGAATTCGAGGTATATCTGCATGCGTTCTCAGATCCTCGGAGTCCCCTCTATCTTTTACTTTGTTTCCCTTCTGTACTTCTTAGACTCCTTGTATAGTAGATTGTAGATAGATTTCGTAGAGCTTGTGACTCATGGTTCTGGGTTTTGGGAAGTGTTGTGTGTAAATTGGAAAATTGGTTGTACTTGTATATGCCGAGCGGCCTTTACCTTTATATAGCCATTTTTGATGCTTAGTCGTTCCTTTATATTCATTATTTTCTGTTATTTCAATGTTAATAGGCTTACCTAGTCGTAGCAACTAAGTGCCGTCACGACATCTTTCATAGGGGGAAAATAGGTCGTGACATCCGGTTAAGGAGGGAATTTCTAATGGGAGGCTCTAGTTCTTTATAAAGAGGGGAATTTGTATCACGTATTTTTACGCTTATTTAATTCAATTATTTACTCTTGCTTGTATTTATTTAACTCTTTACTTTACTTTATGTTATTAAACCACTAGCGAGTGTCGATGTCGATCCCTCGTCACTACTCCTCCAGGGTTAGACTAGATACTTATCGGGTACACGTTGTTTTAAGTACTCATACTACACTTGCTGCACATTATTTATGCAGATGCATATATGTCTAGTGGCCTTGTGGTGGCACGGTTGATACTGGGATTTAGATGAGCTGCATCTTATGTTACGATCCGCAGTCGGCATAGCCTCCTTCAGAGTATTTATATTTTCCTTCCTGTCCAAATTTGTACTCCGGATAGATGCTGTATTTTATTTTATTTTTCCTAGTTGATGCTCATGCACTTGTGACACTGGGTTTTGGGATGATTATAGGTTGTTCTGTACTGAAGTGGTTAAAAGTATTTTTACTTACTCTGTAAAGCGCCATTCTTTACTATTTAAATCGAAGGAAAATATGATTTCAAAATTAATAAAATGAGAACCCAATTAAGTATTTATTGTTGACTTGCCTGAAGGTGGTGTTCGGCGCCATCATGACCTTAATGAATTTTGGGTCGTGACAAAACTTGTCCAAGGAGGGAAGTTTAGTATCAGGAAGGCATACCTATCTCTCACCCCGCAGCACTAGAAATTGAAATGGAAATGTTTGATGTTTGATCATGAAGCCAATGTTACCACGACACCAATTCATTGTTTTGCTTGCAGACTTGACGAACAACAAATATTAGCTACAACTAATCGATTGGAAAGATGGAAGATACATGTTCCTAAGGAATGTGTACTATGTAACTCTGGAGCAGAGGAAAACTTAGCTCACCTCTTTTTTGACTGTACATTTTCTTCTACTATCTGGAATGTGCTACTGAAGTGGATGGAAGAGCAAAGGCAGTTGGGAACTTGGACGGAGGAAGTTAAGTGGATAACCAAGAAGGTGAACAACAATAGAGTGCGAGCAGGAGTGTTGGGTTGGCTCTTTGCTGCATCTATTTATCACATTGGGGGGGTGGACGG